>JAZGTJ010001938.1:0-47752 GCA_036877575.1 Botia almorhae
ATCATTTCAGGTGATTTATAATAAAACTGCTACAATTTTTATATAAATAAATACAATTCTCACATGGTCTTAACCAAACAATGAAAAAGTGAATAGACACAAGATCTCTTCAACAAAGTGCGTGTGCTTGAAACTTAGCACTTCATTAAAGTCTGTGATAGCATACAAATAATAGTTGTTTAAGTTTTGCAAACTGTAAACAAAGTACAGTACACTAAAAAAATACCACGCTAATCGTTTTATAAAGAAAGCACATTTATTTGTTTACCTTTTTAAATTCATATGTCACCGTAAATATAGAATGAAATTCATGAAAAAATAATTACACAACAGAGTGAATCAGCAACACTTTTCGAAGATCTGATGCCACTAACCTGGTAAACTGGCAAATCCAGTGGTGGTTTTTCTCCAAAACAGTTATTGTACCAACCTACGACTCTAAATAAACAAGCCAGAATGATGCCTAGCATAGAATCAGACTGGAACAGTCAGTTCTCAAATAGTGCTTGCCAATTTTGTGTGCACCGGGAGTATGTGAAAGGGCTGTGGACAGGTTGTAAGCAGGCCGTCTGAGGTTTTGACCACCAGTTTAATGGTGAACAACTAACCGCTCAATGGTTGCTCATTGGTTGCTCATTGATTTTATGGTCCAGTAACCCTCCAAATCGACTGACGTGCCAAAGTGAGTCTTTTGAGGTGCATTGGGTGAGAACATCTACATGGACACACCGAGGCACCAAAAGCTGTTGACGTGACACCATTATAGCACCATTATGCCAGTGTGAGGCGACAAAAGCAGTGAGTGAGTCACATGTGATATACCTTGATCTTAACCTTTGGCTCCACACAAGAATATAAATGGCCAATTCAAGTCAATGGCCGTTTCAAAAACTTGACATTTGACCAGCCCCTGCATTCTTCCTCACACATTCTGTCATTTCAAAGGTTCCAGCAGTCAGGATTAGAAACTCATTTTATTCAAGGCTCTTTTACTGCTGGCTCTGTCAATACTGCCTGACAGGGAGGGAAAATTCATTCCATTCCATTTGCAGGGCTAGAATTATTATGTTTGGGTTTGCTAAATACTCCCTTCACCTTGGGTCGCCATTGTGCCGTCTAGTATATGGGGCCATGGCCAGAGAAAGTAAAGGACAGGATGGTCCCAAACTCACAAGATGATTCTGAGAAATTGTTCGGAGAAGAATTTCATTTTTCATTATTTGAGAACTTTTTTTAAAATAAACAATGTTAAGGTCACCGTAAAATCAAAATACACTGTTCTTATTTTTTATGAAGTACTGCAGTGTTTATTATAAATGATTTATCTGTGCACACCATTTTTTTAATTTCAGATTTAAATTTAAATCTGAAAATGTACTTCCCCCTCTAGAATCTTCTTGGAGGATGTCAGTCTGAGGGCTTGGGCGGAGCCAGAGCAGTTAACCACTCCCCTAACAGTGAGTCACTGTGAGCTTTGAAACAACTACTTTTCTAGATCCAATCAATTCCGAGTGAAAAAAACAAGCCACGCCCTCCATTTCTCAACACCACAGTGAAGTCGGTTGGAAAATCCGGTTCACACAGACTTTATGAATTATTGTGAAGTGCTTTATTGGCGAGGCACAGTGTAACAGTACATTCTGAATTAAAGTTGCTGAGTATGACCATGCTGTCTGGCTGCTGTTCATATCCAAGGGTGATAATATTCATTTGTCTCGGTGTGTATTGATTTGATGGCTGCTTTATTAATATGCATCTGGGGTATTAATTGTATAAGAGCCCTGTTGCCAGGCTGCGATCAATTGTGTAATTTGAACGCTGCAACTGTGATATCAGATCTGTTTGTGGTAGCCAGCAAGTGTCTGAAAACACACAGTGTGAGGAAACAGGAGAAGTGAGGAGAAAGTGAAAAAGAAAAGTCAGAAGGTGAAATAAATGGTATCGCAAAAAGCTCTCAATGCTTTCAAATGCCTTTAATGCTGTTTTTTAAAAAAAATCACAGGTGAGAAATGTTCCACCTCAGAGTATCGTTAGTGTGAGCAAAACAGATCAATAGAACCAGACCTTCTCACCAGAATTTCCTCTGTACTAACAAACACAAGTTACGGTTTCCCTTAGAGAGGATTTGTTACTGTTTTCCTTCACTAACAGTAGAGCTATATATATATATATATATATATATATATATATATCTGTACAGGTTATAGAATGGCTGTATTGTTGATCGCAGTGGTCGTTCCTACCACTGTGTCTCTTATTATTAACAGTGGGCAAAACAACTGGCCGTAGCTTCTGAAAAATGGAATTACAAATGAGATGTTGCTGGTAAAAATAAGGTTTTAATTTGACACAGAATACATTTTCTTGTATAAAAATGAACCTTTCAGAGAGAAACCGTTTGTGTACAAACGGCATAAATGCATCGTATTATGAAAAAGATTATTAATGCATGAATCATAGCCACTTAAAACGCTTTTTAATTTTATACCTGCATGTGTGAGACAAAAGCGATGACGTTTGGTTCTCCATCTTTCCTCAGTAATAATGTTTCATAGATCATGTTTTTACTTCCTGTTGGAGCTTGTCACTGCTTATCTGCATGAACTTAAATAAGGATTAAATCCAGATAAGAATTCATTAGTTTTAACAGCCAGTTATTTCAGTTGCGGTCATATCTGTCCAGCACAACCCACCAGTAACATTAGTAGGAATAAAAAACAGCGCAAATGAAGATTCATCAGGTGTCAGGAGCTCAAATAAGCGGCCCAGACTTCTCACTGAATCGACAATGTGAATCGATGTGTAGGCGAACGACTTAAAATTTCTGTGCGTCCATGACAACTGTGGCTGTCAGTGGGTCGATTCTTCTGATGGGCTTTGAGCGTTCTTCTTCCACCTGCCTGTCACATCAGCCGTTCGCATTAGACCTCAGCGGGCTATGCCTAAACAGAGCCGTCAACAGGAAGTCGCTGTTTACAGTTCATAAATGAGAGAGCGAAGATTTATCAGGCCTGACACTTTGTGGTCAAAGAACGCCACCTCTCGCATGCGCCTGTATGATTGATCGAGTGAGGTGGTGTCAGCTGGAATAGGAACCACAGAACGCAGCGTCCCGGGTGGCCGCACAATTGTTAAATAATAAATGTTTCTATTTGCGAATTCTCACACCAGTGGGCATTAGCGTGGAGTGAAATTGTTCTTCCTCTAAACTCACGCAGAAGTCCATTATCTCGCTTTACTGTGAGATTTACGGTCAACCCAAAAGGAAAAAAAGAACATTAGCAGATTTCGCCACTCGAGCGTGTTTTATACTCCCACCCTTTGTGCGGGAGTCATACTTTGTTTTTTACACATTCTCTATTGTCTCGGCTGTTCTCTGCCCACTGACTGACAGATTACAAATTAGTTTCTCTCAGACTGCTCAGCTGAGGAGAACTGGAAATACCTGACTGCAGAAACTCCAATATAAACTGACAACGGTGATAATATTCAAAGACTCACCTGAAAGAAAAGTCTGTTTACTGCACTTAGGCATATTAAATAGAGCTTTATTGAAGGGGTTGACAGTGGTTGACTTAAGATGTGAATCATGCAAATGGGGCATAAACAGGAAGTGATGGAGGAACATTTGCAGGTTGAAACAGGATTTAGTGACTATAACAAACTTAAGACTGTGAATGTTGAGTGGATGTAATTTTCCTCAGTTGGCGCTTTCAACATCTACACTTTAATGTCACATTACTTACGTTCAATCGTTACAGACAGAAATCAAAACCCTGTTATGAAGCTAGGTAACATATTTTGGTAACGTGTTTATAAAATAAATAGAAATGAAGAAGACGAATAAAATAAATGAAGTGGCTCATATAATATTGAGTTTGGCCAACAGAAATAAAAGACTCAGCTAACCAATTTAGCTTGCAAACATGTTTCCCTAACAATTCCTTTCAGCAATTAAAAGGTAACTTTTAGGTAACGTTCTGCATAACCTTCCTGTGACTTACGTTTTAGGAACGCTACGCGGAACATTAAACCATCTAGTTTTTAGACGTATTAACGTTGCTGTTTGGTTATAAGAACGTTATTCAAACTTTTTAAATTGTAATATTTTTAAAACGTTCCACTAACAACTTAACCATAATGTTTCTGATATGATATATGTTGATATGATATAACAAAAACATTCTATTAATGTTACTGCAAGAATGTTTTTGATAACTTTTAGAGAGCTTTTAGAGAACATTACCCAGTGTTCTAAGAACGTTCCCTGTTAGCCGTATTTATAAGCATTTTCTTTATCTGTCGATAAAGAATAACAACTTTGTGAGTTTCAGGTCCTTTTTTTAAAAAGGATGTTTTTTTTTAAAAAAAAGGAAGTACGGAAGTACATCACCGGTTTCCCATTCAAAAGATTTAAATGTGAGCAGCTTTTGACCCATTGCTGTGGCGAGATGCAATTTTTAAAGGTTTGCAAATATGCAAATACAGCGAGAGAAACGCTGGAGTGTGTGAGAGAGATGCCAGAGAACTGGGTCCCTCATGATTAAGATCTGTATCTTTCCCCAGGTGAGTTGCTCTCCAGAGACGTTTCATCTCACTGATGCGTTCCTGGATATTTGTCGCCAGCAAATGGCTCTATATGAAAAAACTGCATTTATTTATTCAGGGACATTTTTATTGCCAAAGAACTGATGTCTCAAGTTATGAGGAGGAAGTAACTGAGCAAGTGCGCGTTATGGCTGTGCTGCTGATCTACGGTCGTGTGGCACTATTAATAGTAGTTGAAGCTGCTTTAATACACAAATAAGGAAAAGGCAAAGAATGCCCCCAAAACCAAAACGGTGTGTGCTCTGGGACAGGATCTGTGCCTCTAGTTCACAAGATGCATCCAAGCCGCCATTTTCAATTTGAAAACGGCACAACAGAACCAGCAATGATGGTTTGAGCTTTTAGTATTTTAATTAATAAAGTAATTTCTAAGGAATTATTGAATATAATGAGGTTGATTTGAGCGTGCGCGATTACTTGCGTCTTCTGTGACAACAAAAAATGTGTCATAGCATTGTTTTAAAGGATTCAACTGCGAAATTATACTGTCGGACGACCTCTCGTCCAATCAGATTTGAGGACCGGAAACGCAGCCCTGTGAGCTGTGATTTGTAAGGCAGAGAAGTTTTCAGTTTTCAGAACAACTACCTGTGCATCGTTTCATAATTAATAAGCTTACAAAAAACACCAGAGAAAACCTAAAGCTTCTGTGCAACTCTCCGAGGTAATTAGCGCCTCAATTCACACGAAACTTCACCGAATTGTTGTTTCTTTATAAAAATAATAGTTTCTTTCACCCAAAGGATTTCACCAACCTCTGTGTGGCACAATAGAGGTCTGGAGGAGAACGCGTGGAACTGTTCTTTAACTTTCAGTGGGGCCTGAAATGAAACATGGGTTGGATCTGTTAATCCTAAAGCAGCCAATCACTGCTTGTCTTTGACCATGTGAACTGCAGCAGACGGATGACTGAAGCCATAAGCAAGAGCAGCTAAACACTGTATTCCTCTCAAAGCAGAACTATGAGAAAAGACAATAATTTAGGAAATATAATATAAAAGCTGTTTATTTGTTTATTTATGAGCTTGACATCAACGAGCATAAAAGCCGACATCTGTCACTTAGTAAATAAAATGTAAAAATGCCTCAAGACACCCTCACGCGTTATTTCTTAAAATATAAAACGTTTTGGTTCTAGATTGCTTGTTTTTATTATTTTTACATTTTCTTCTCACTGTTTCTTTAATGCATCTTATCTGACTGGTTATGAAAGTCATTTCGCCGGCGGATCAGAGAGTTTTCGTAAAATGAAACGACGTCATGTAAAATAGACGTGGTTTGTTTAAAACAGAAGGAGGTTGTTTCCAGCACGGACGGCAGAACGCCGGCAAGCCAAGACAAGATCAAGGGAGCTGGAATTATCATCGTCGCACCACGTTCTGTGTATTTATATACAGAGGCGAGAGGCCCGTGGAAATGTGGGAAGCTATTCATGTTCTCAAATATGTGCTTTGAGATCCAAAGGCAATTTCACGCGGACAAATGAAATATTGATTTAAGTAATTGAAGCCCCAGAGCTGCAATAGTTTTGCTTTTAACATCACAGAATTTAGCTCAACCCGGCCCACGCTGTAACAAACAGATCATTGTGTTAAAACACACCTCATATTTTATATTTCCTAACAGGCTTCATAGTTTCTAACAGAGGTGCCCGGTTACACGTCTAACTAACGGCCATCGTTTGGAGCAGAACTATGTTTGTTTGTGCTTGTTTTCGGTCCAGGCCAAGAGATCAACACTTGAGACACTGGCCTACATCTGAAACCTGACTGGCACGCGGTTATACAACATATGAGATAGACAACATATGAGATAGACAACATATGAGATAGACAACATATGAGATAGACAACATATGAGATAGACAACATATGAGATAGACAACATATGAGATAACATCAGCGCCGTTTCTCCTCTAGCGGAGGAATAAAACAGATAGCAGGATGCTTAAAGCTCCACCTCATCTATCATGCATTGAAATTACAGTCAAGTCAGAGTCAGGTCATCTGAGACTCTCGGCTTCTGTATCATCGCGGTAGAAATTTATGTCTATCGTAGGATCAAACTACAGTGACACTAATCTCGTCTGCAAACCCAGCGCAGCTCTGGATATTCAATATGCATGATGAGATCAAAGACCTGCAGAGACACTTCATTGATTCTGTTGAGGTGTGCGCGGGTCTGTTGGATAGTTGTTTCCTTCCATTATTTCCGTAAAGACTCCATGAAATTAAATCACATTTTCTGTGGCTTCCACTCCGAACGAACTTTTACCAGATATACACGTTTACAACGTACAGTCGTATTCCCAAAAATATTGATGCATTAAATTTTAAAAGATATACACATTTAAAATGTATAATCTTATTCCAAAAATAAATAAATGCATTCAATTTGACCAGATATACACATTTACAATGTACAGTGGTATTCCCAAAAAATATTGATGCATTACTAGCAAATACGTCAACACAGAAAAAAAAAATCGCACCTGTCATCTAAACGTGCCCGGTCTAATGTACAATCAATCTCTACCATTATCTACTCAGGCAATTTGTAAATAAACACTTAAATGTTCGGTTGATGAGAAACCTACATCAAAGAACAAATGAAACAGTGAGAACTTCACACTAAACTATTGTGAAGTTGAATCACCACTAACATGTTGTGAAGTCAAAAGGTTACAAACCATTTGAGAAAGAGAAAAACAGAGAGAGATACATTAATACTTCATGATACAGCTCACTTTGCTTTGAGAAAATAAAAGGGAATCTGTGCAACTTTGGCAGGCGTTTTGATCAATTCTGAAATATTGTATTATTTCAGCCTTTGGTATGTTTTTATTTGCCCAACAAGGTAAGCTGTGGTAATTCGGCTACATAATAAAACACACAACACAATTTATTTAGTCTCTTATTAGTTATAAAACAAAGAATAAAAGTTCAGATTTATGTTTTTTTGCATCAAATTGTTGCTTTATTCGTGCTTTATTTAATGACTTACATTAAATCTATATGTTCCATGTTGTCTCTTTTAGTAACAGTATTTAAGTAGGAAAACTGGAACTGAAAACTCGAAAAACTTAAATTATCCACTTACAGGCAAACAGAGTGATTAAACGTGACTGTTCCGTCCCACAAGATTTTAATCAAGTCCGAGTTCCTGTTTCCTGCGCTTTGCTTTCTCAACACCTTACATACATCAACTTCACCTGCATTTAAAGTGGGTCAGTTTTTGCTTCCCAAGTCGCTACAATGATGGTGAGTCGACACATTTATCATGGTTTCATACTGTAGCTTCGAGAGAACACATGCAAGTATTCCCTCCACAGCAGCACGGCCACAAGCAACTCCCACAGCCCTTTGGCTAACATAGAGGAAATAATTCAACATTAATGCTAATAAATTTACGTACGTACTGTAAATTACAAGTTTCACCCATTTTTGAGGCTACCGTACCTTGCTACAGCGAAAGACTTTCCCAGGTATTTTGGTTTCGATTTTACAGTATAAAGACTTAAGACTCAACGTCTTTTCACTCAATTTTCACTCGATGAGCTTTTTAAGACTGTCCACAGATGTAGCTACATGCGCACATACGCGACGGTTCTCGTCAGGTCAACAGGTCACTGAACCAGTGTTTATTTGCCAGACCACTTCATCTAAACAGAAAAGAGTCAAAGCAACATTGGAAATCAGTTTATTATTCATGTCAGGTCATTGATGTTTACCATTAAAACCCTGCGGAGAGGAGTAGATTAGTTCCATCACATACTTAAGAGATTTTAAAGGAGTTTTTTGAAAGGCTAACACTCGCCGATCTATCGGTGGAGCCGGGCTCGCTAAGTCCTGCAACTCAGGAGGATTGCCTTTGAAAAGCTAAAGTAGGAATATCTATTTAGGGCACATAAAAATCCACTGATCCATTTTAAGTCTTTCTCGTTCTTTCCTGTTGGTCACATGAAATCAGTTCCCACTACACATTCCGACTGCTAAACTGTTTACTTTCCTGCTGAGGGACGTGCTGCATAATTCATTTAGCTGTTATTAGCCGTTATTGATTGCGTTCCAGTAGCACATTTTTAGACTTGTAAGAAGCCGTCTCAGATCTCTGTAGACCTTGTTCTGCCGATGAACATGCCATTTCCTCCTCGTGGTGCCTGTACATCCTTCATCCGGGTTTTGGAAAGTGACCTTAACCAAGCATCAACCTTCCTGACACTAACGTGACATTGCTCAATAGCTTTTTTTCATAAATCACGGCTGAATTCAGACAGCAGACCTGCCCAAAGCTTTCTAAAGCCGACACTTTCTCCAAGGCGCCATGGGCTGCCTGACAGGTTATCAAAATGTGTCTAAGATCATTTAATCCTCTCCTCATGAGCTTGTCGAAATACCAGAGGAATATGTCAGTCTCCATATTATGGTGTTCTAAAACTTTTTTTTGAACTTTTTTTTAACCTCTATTAAATTCCGGGGAATCTCTATGGGTTTCCTGTAATGGGGGCCAGATGTAATTCCTCAGCCCTCAGAATCTAAATTAAAGTACAAGCTCTGCACATATAGCAAATATATTTTAAGAGGCTACTAGGTCACTTAATCTTAATTAAACCAAACAGACAAACAAGACAAAATAAATAAATTTGTAAATGCTAACAGATTCACCTATTTAATATTACTTACCAGGTGTTCAGCTCAGTCTGATGAAGCCAAGTTTGCAGTTTATTTCACTAAATACAAACAAACATGAACATGAAATACAGACATTTAAACTAGACAAGCACGGTAGAAACATCAGGGTTGCCTATATAAAATGACTATGACAGAGGAACCAATCAAATGACACATAAGACAGGGGAACCAATGAGAACATGACACATTCAACAGGGGAACCAATCAGAACATGACATGGGGGAACAGGAAATCTCATGACAAACAAGACTATGATAACTTAAAAAAAAAGCATGAAACAAAAAACAAGACCAAAACATAAGCAGACATTACAGCAAAACATTTCCACACGCTTTGTATTGTCGTAGCGTTCATTATTTTTCAATTTGCTATTTTCCATGTCTTTATATTTATCTACACAGCTATCGTTTGACCAACATATAATGTTCTGTATATTAATGGCAGCCTGATCATTCTGGGAGTCATAAGCATAAATCACCAGCACTTCTAATCTCATACGCGCTGTTGAAAAGGAGCGAGGAAGCATGAGAAAGTGACTCACTCTGTTCCTCTGTGATGAATAAAACTACAAAATAAGGAGCTGAGAAAACTGCGATGTAATCGAGGTCTCAGCATGAAGCTCTCAATCCAACAAACAGACGGACCTCAGCATGCCGTAAAACATGCAGATGTTTGAGAGCACATCCACATCTCCACAGATTGAATCAGTCTGTTGGAAATCATGGACAGCGCACATTGATCCCTCATCATGTCCGTCTGACATGTATTCATTTAAAGTCAAGGGTATTCTTTGATATGCAGCGTTGCATGGCAGTTTGGTAAATTGCTAATGCGTCAGACAACATGATGACTAATGATTTGCAAACTAACTCGATTCTGTGGGCAGATCGTTTCGCATTAAAAAAAATTAATTGACTTTGGTGATGGTAGTGATTATAGTGCTTAGACTTATTTGACAACTGCGCATTCAGGTCTTAAATATTAACACTCTGATTTTGTGTGGTTAAAAATAAGAGCCCGGGAGACTTTATGCATTTATCTGCCCACATGCTTCATTGTGCTCGTGTCAGGAATTTAACTTGAACTTGATGAGCGCAGACACGGGGGTTTATTTAACATGTGCAGTGTCCACTACTGTATCATTTCATTCGTTAAAAGAACGGAAAAAAGAAAGAGAAGACAGACAGACAGGACATACAGACAGACAGACAGAAAAAGACAGACAGGCATGGAAGGCAGACAGACAGACAGACAGAAAGAGAAGACAGACGGGAAGGGAGGGAGAAATGGAGGAAGTAAGGAAAGGAGAAAACAGACACACACACACACACACACAATGAAATAAAAAATAAAAAAAGACAGACAGATAAACAGACAGAGAGAAAGAAATAATCATATATCGTTATTATAATCAATATAACAATAATCATCTACAGTATGTGTTTGCTTACCTTAAATTTCATTACAGCCACAGAATACTGTACAACATCAGATCATTACTCTGAAACACACTTTTGTGTGTCAGGGGATATGAGATATGAGCACCAGGAAAAGCTTTCATATATCAGAGGAAATCTCTTTGTGAGGTGGGGACAGCTTGCTGAGGACTGCAGAACTAAAGCATTCTTCATAGCTCACCCATATCTCTATCAAATATCACACTCTCCATTCTGAAAAACTCTATTCAGCTTAACTGAAACACATCCACTAAATCTTCAGATGTTTTTCTAGCATTGTGATTTTACTTCACATTAGTAAGCAAATGACATACAGTAGCAAGTTTAGTTATAAAACTCTTTGGCAAAGACAGGCTTTGAGACATTATTATGTGTGAGACTATTACCTTCAGTGTAAAGTCATGGGCTTGCCGGATAAACATTCAAACTGAGCAGCACTGAACACTGTGTCTCTTGCCTGCAGTCATTTTTCAAAGAGCGCTAAGGGAGACATTTGGACTTAAAGAAATTCACCTGTCTTTTGAGAAAAACAGTGATAAACAATGCCAGGAAGTGAACAGACTCACATTCAGGGCTGTCATGGAAAACGATTCTTAATACGCAACTACAGAGGTGATATTTAGACCAAACTGTGATACTGCCCGTTTTCACATCGAGGACCTGCTGACAGAATGAGATTTTTTTTTCAGAACCCTTGACTGATTTGCTTAGGCTGTCTCTGCCTCTTTGTCATCGTTGTGTTGATTCCTCAGCGGACCCTCTTCTAAAGCTTGTGCCCATCCACGGCGTAATGACCTCCAGTGGGATTCGGGAATCTGTCTATAATGTCTGCTGCCATGAAATAGAGGCCCACCTTCTCATGCGCGACGGTAAAAACCCTTGACTCTAGCAGAGTGCTGTCTACCCGGTGTAAAATCCCAGCCATTCCACCACAGCGGCCCGAGGATTCAGATGAAGAGAGATCATTATGTGCAATCTTGTTCCATTAGAGCCTTCTTCAAAATGGATGGCAACCAGAGACGGTCTCTGACATCATCGCTGTCAATGGCAGGCCTGGAACACAAAGCAACAGCTCTCTGAAAACCAAAGCACGCACTGCAACGGCTCACAAGACTGAACGTACCAAGCGGGGCTCTTAGTGGTGTCAGTTTGTGTATTTAACTTTGTACAACTTTGCATTTTGCCTCTGGCCTGACAGATTTTTTTCCTCATTTCCAAACTCAGAGCTTGGGAAAAAAAGAAAAAAGGCCGACTCGACTTTTTGTCCTGGAGCGACTTATAATGATCTGAAATCTTGCTTAAAATGCAAATGCGAGGTTGGTCTTAAGCTTTCAAAGGTCAGAAATGAATGAGGTGCTTTTATAAAACTCATGGTGACTCACAGTGCCTCGCTAGCACATACCTGATCATTAATTCAGGCGCACATGGAGTCATTATAGTCACTCCTGGTGAAATCCAGAGTCCTCTTACTGATCTCTGGCCACTTCTTCCTTGATTAAAAACAAATCTTACCGAGTCACTGGAATCTATTACAATCATGTCTGCTTGTCAACGATCCGGCGTCCCCCACCGACGTCTGCGCCGATTGGTATATTTTCAATTATGCTAATACAATCATCTCGTTTGGATAACGTAATTACAGCGGGGTGACATTAGGCTACACTGTCAGCTTATCACAGCTGAGATTACATCTTAATTTCGCTAAGAAATTAAAGAGGACACTGGCTAAATTACCTTTTCAAACACTGATGCACCTAATCATATTCTGGTTATTAATAATCAGAATTATAGCGTTGTAAAAAAACGGAGGGGAAAGAAAAACCGGAAGATCACAGACAAAAATACATTTTTACTGTGATAATTCAGTAAAATAATAGAAAGACAGAACGAGAGGACATGGACAGTTTGAAGACGCACCCTGAAATAAGTGGGTTGAGGTCAGGTCATCGCTATCTGGGAATTTAAAAATCATCTCTCGTTAAAAATCTCTCTCAAATGCAATATGGCTCTATAATTGGAATTTCATACTTTTCCACTCCAACAATTCAGCAAAGCATTCGGGAAATGTAACCGCTTGATATAGGAAACTACGCTCTTTTAAACTTTAATGAGCTTTAATGAGCTTAAACTCGTGCCCTTGGTGCTTGCTGAAAGACATCATTCATACTGTTGTGATTGTTGATTGTTCATACTCAACGTTTTCAGATCCATCATTGGTGATATCGTTGATTCAGCTCTCTGTTTGCATGTTTACTGCTTCCTGATATGAGTGAGTCAGAGCGAGAGAGTTCCTCTAATCTTAGCCCGGCTGTTTAATGTTCTCTGTCGAGTCCACTTAGTAGACACGTTAACTCTGGGAGGGCTGCAAATTAACCCGGTTTAAAACTCTGTTGTGAGGTCCGCATGCCTCTGCTGTTTGTAATTCCCTTTAACTGCTGTCAAGATCACAACAACAGTTCCTCTGGAAACTGTACACTACCTGCTTGTTATATACAGCTGCTGTGTGCTTTACTCCAACAAGGGAAAACATCATCATAAATATGTAATGGAAAACATCCCCTTAAGGAGTAATAATAGCAGACATTACGGTTTTCTCTCTTTTGACTTATTCATTACGGTCGAGAAAGCAATTGTGTTTTTTCACCAGTGGGCTCATCTTAAACAACAACAGCTTACCGGCACCAAGCGTATTTTACAAAATGGAATTGTCTTCGAAACGTTATGGTAATTGATAGCTACGATACAGTGCGAGAACATTTTAGGCTTTTTGGGAGTATCTCGTTCTAGATAATTGAATTTTTAACCATTGAATAACGCTCCTGTCCATACTCAGCAAAAGTAATCCAAAACAAGGGCCTCGGGAAACGCAGAACCTCATGCTATGATTAAACGCTGAACTGAACCAGACTACCTACTGTCAGGAAATAAAGAGTGTTTGTCTCCGCAGGCAAAGTAAACATTATTTTAAGTCAGCGGTACCTAAATAAACATTTGGTAATGCAACACTTTACATTCCATTATCGTAGAACAACAACTGATTCTGATTTAATCATAAGCGTGTTGACATAAACGCTACCTGCCAGAGGAGAGAGAGTTCATATGCTCACGGACAAACAAGATGAACCCGAGAACACAGTTAAAGGATCGACTGCAGTACACAGTCTGAGAATGCGATCCTGTGATCACAATTGAATTGATTAAAGAAAAAAATTGAATTAAAAAAATTGAATTTAATTCATTTTTGATTCAATGAAAATTCTGTTTGTTGGAATCAACTCTTGATTAAAACAATTCTCACAACTATTATGGCGAGATTCACATTAAGAAACCATTTCAAATAGAACATGCAACTAACTTTACATATGCAAAAATTATAAGTGAAAAACACCTTCATATGTGCAGTTCTGCACGGATGAACACAGCCATTTTGATAATCAGCTACACAAGTAATATCTCTTATATAAACCACTGTAACCAAAGCTATAGATTAAACTTGACTAATAAACTTAATACATTGACAAAAAACGTCTATATTTGAATAGATAAAAATTATTTTGTCTTTGACAAATGTTTGAAAATCTTGTAGCTGTCTGTTGTCCTTTGTTTGCTCATTGTCTGGTTCTCAGTTTTTCTTTTCCTTGTTTTGTTTTTTAAGTTTTTGAACTTCATCAGTGTAATTGGTCATCACAAGAGGCCTGTTATTATTCTCTCAAATTAAAGTCCGACATTAACGAGCCTTTCACTGTGATGTTTGATGTCATGACTCACCCTTCAAACTCTCAGACAATAACACTGGGCTTGTGGGTGGTGAAATGACAGCTTTTGTTTTTACTTTTTGCTGCTGAATAAAATGAACCAAACACAATATCACTTGTGATGTTTCCTTCAGTAGGTGGATCTGAGTGATTACATGGAAGTAACATTCACTTTTCTAACTACATGTTGTAGTTTGTCACGACCAGTGTTGTTATTGAAGCCAGCAATGTGCTTTTAGCATCGCACAATACCATTAGCGATGCTATTATCATGCTAAAGCTAATCCTACCCCAGTTATACTGGCCTAATGGTACCAATGTGCCGTTTCTATATTACCTGAACTGTTCAGATCTGGCCAGACTTTTAAAGCTCTAAACCATTATAGAACTGGTGTCATTTCTGCCTAGTAAAAATGGGTAAAAAGTGCTCTCGAATTCACATTTAATTTTTACTGTATCAGCCTTTAGCTTTTTATAGGTATTTTTATAGTTGCATTTAATATTTTCCACCTTTTCTTTTATTATCAACTGTGTTGCAGTTTTATAATCTTCTTTATTAATTTTTAGGTTGGGTTGTAAAGTCGTCAGGTTTGGTATGTAGCCCGCGGCCATTCGCTTCTGTATTCATCTTTTCTGCTCATCTGTTTTGTTTATTATGAATGTTTTTTAACCCATGGAAATCCCAATACATAAGCTCTTGCTTTAAATTTATACTAAGAGCCACAAAAAAAACGTTGTAGGTACACATTAAAGAGATCTGAACATGAACATTCTGTCATTATTTCCTCATCTTCCTGTCGCTTCTTTCTTCCCTTTGTGGAACACGACAGACACATTATACGGAATGCCAATGAGTCACAGCCTTCGTGAACACAAACTTTTGTTGTATGAATAAACATCCTTCAACATTTCCTCACTCGTTTTGTTGTAAGAGAAAGTGAAGCTAAAACACTTCGGTACAAACGTAATTTTTAAATTCACTCCACAGCTCGTCTTGACATTTCTCATTCTAATTGAAAAATCACATGATCATTGACAGTCTTTTTAAATTCCAGTTGCTTTTTGCTACGCGTTCAGTCTGGGAAAGCAAAAGTTCTCAAGAAAGTTTCGGTTATATATTCTCACCACAAACAGTGGACTGTTGAGATGCTGTCAGCACCCTGCCAGCCCCTGTGTGACAGTCCCTCATCTAAGCTCTCTTTCTGATTCACTTTCTCCCTGCTGATATTTCCATATCAGCTGCTATCAGTTAATGAGGCTCAGGCTGCGGTTCTGCACCTGTGGAGCACTGCGGGATCTTCAGCACCACGGACAGAGATCCAATCATCAGCCGAGAGCGTCACCCGCCTGTACAGATTTCAGGGACGGCCTTCTGCAAATCGTCTGTGTTACCTTGATGATTAGTTCATGGGCAGGACCTCAAATTGAATTTCAGTTCCTTTATAAAAGAGGAAATAAGGACTGTCTGTCTGGTAAAGCGGTCTTACACTACCACACAGAATACGACATGGCCCATTTTTTCATTGCTGGGAATAACTAGATAATACTCTGACACCACTCAATGGTAGCAATTTACCGGGCAGAATGCTACAGGTACGAGAACCCTTTCTGCTCACACTTAAAACTTTCTGACCGTTTTTATTTCGCTTATAGCGGTGCATCGCTGGAGGCGCTTAGACGGATGAAAGGTCCTGCAATCTGTCCCGTTTTTGTTCACATTAATACTGAATGAGAAGACAAAAGTGATTTCAAACCTTTACCAATAAACCAGATTCACACCCTCTCAAGCTTTAGCTGCAAGAGAGGCGTAACTAGCAGTCAGGCAGGACAGGAGCTGGATGGAGATGGATGCCGCGCTGACAGTCGCGTGGAGACACACAAGGCTGGAGAGAAAGAATTCCAAGTGCTTGCCTTCAATCAGAATTCTACAGCATGTTTGTCAGAGCGCCGGCTGTCATCTGCGGGTCTCGTCCCCTGTATTAGCCTGCCTGTCACGGCAATCACGCTGCTGTTTGGTCAGCTCTCCCTCCATCACTGCCTCATTATGAGCCGTCAGTGTTTATACGGTCTTGACGGCCCAGGCAGGTAATGAAAAAATGCAGAGATGAATTTTGTCTCTCTCTCGCCCCTAACCGGGAAACGGGGCTTTTCTAATGAGGGTTTGAGTGGGCCTAATGAGACAAGCCTGGTGCTCTGTCGGCATGACCTGCCTCTCCACACCTCACCGTAATTTGTTTCTTAAAAAACTTGTGGTTTTGCCGGTACCACCTGTAAGCTGCGGGCAAGAGACACTCAGGAACACTTAGGAAACTCCATGCAAGTTGCAACATATCAGTGAATCTGAACCAGCGCCTACAGAGTTAAAATGATTTTCAACCCACTTTTATTGGTAATTGTGCTTTTCTGAACCACGTACATACAATTAGGAACGAATAACAGAAATGGAAATGCAGGATACACTCATGTCGATGGTGAAGCTTACCTGCACAAGGCCTAAAAATAGATGCAGGGTTCACTTCCTGCATCAATGGAAATTAGGCCATGCTAATTAGCGTCGGCGAATTCTCGGAATTCATCACGTCCCGCCGAGTTGAAAAACATCAGGTATTGAAAAACAATCAGGAGCGAAGTACATTAGCATTTCAGAGACAGGAAAAATAAAGCAAGCAAGCACAGTAAATGAACTTTATGTGATACTGTCAGGCTCTCGCGAGTGTAATCGGACTGAATAACTCTCCCTTCAGGATTCCCGCTTAAAGTTCTCTGATACAAAACATCCAAATATACATTTCATTACACTGCAGTCATGCGACAAGAAATAAGAAGACAACAGAAAAGGAGAGATTGTTCGCACCACCCATCAACTGATGTCCCCGAGGATTCTGGGATTTTGCGGGCGAAGACCTAACGCTGTTTCTCTTGTGTGCCTGCATCTGTTGAGATGGGTTCCCTAGAGAGCAAATCCTCCTCACTTCAGTGGCAAGGCATTATTCCTTTATCTGCAGTACTACTTCCATTTCTGGACCACGGAGCACTCCATCAATTCCCCCTGACAGCATGGAAGAACAGCAACAATGGCTTTCCGAGTTATTGCAAGCCAGTGATTCATATATTCACATTCATTTTGATCCGGCCCACAATAGCCACTGAAATTCTATTCTGGCCTGCTCACATCTCCTGTGTGTTCAGCTGGAAGTTTGATGACCACCATGATCCCTTCGGAAGCTGATTGATTCAAGTTAATTGAATCCTGGATGGGTCCTTTAATGACAGATATATGAACATAATGGAAAAAACATTGGTGTTAAATAAGCATTGATTAAATTATAATTAGGCACATGAGCTTAATTGTGCTTTCGAAAGCAATCACATGTTTCACTGATGATATATTGCTTCAGTTTTTTGACATAACATAGCTCCAGTAACAAGATTTTTTGTAAATAAAAAAATTTAATTTAAATTTAATAAAAAATTGTAGACAAATGACAAAATGACAAATGTCATATGTACTATTATCTATTACGTACATATCTTATATGAGTGTACCATACAAGTATATTATTTTAATCATATTTCTCCGAAATATGCGCATAACTTTTATTATTAGCAAACAGTTACCGAATGCACCTGAGCACAGGGTTTAACAAATATATTATACGACTTCTTGATGTCCTTGTTTTGTATGAAGTCTTTCATGCAGCTAAACTGTGAGCTGAGAAGAGACAAGCAGAGCTCCACAGCTCAAGGGAACTCCAGTGAGCTGATTAGTGCATCCACCAAGCAAGTTGAGAAATCGATGGCTGACCCTGACTCTCTGAGACGCACCCCTCCCTCCAGCTCAACAAACACAAGCTTTCAACGGAACCCCATGAGGAGAAGTGCTCTGCGCAACACAGAGGAATCATGGGAGACAGAAAAAGACTCCAGGAGAAAAATGTCTATATTTATTGAACCTCACAAAAGCATATACATGTACTTCTGCAGTTTATTATGGGAATGTATCGCTACAGGAAAGAACATTAACAGCTGAGAATGTGACCTGCGCAGATAATCCTCAGAAGCTGAATTGAGGTGAATTAAGCGAATGTTAAAGCTTCAACCCGTAACTTTTGCCTCTCTAGCGCCACCTCTGTTCGAAACACGAAATCGCAGGTTACTTTATACAATTAATTTCATGTATGTTGAAGTCAAATGAAGCCAAACGGACATTTTCCAGAAAACGGGACCCGGCAGGTCAAATTATGTATTATTATTATAAGCTTACCGTTGCGAATGTGGTAAGGTAAGCAGATCGTTGCAAACATCAAAATGTTTTGCTCGATAGCTGATTTTGTTCATTTTTAACCAAAAAAGGTTACGAATTACAGCTTTAACATTTTCAAACTAAAACTATACATACTATACAAATTATACAAACTAAAACTATACATTTGAACATGTTTAGAATAAATATACATGTTTCGAGGTGCACGAGATGTAAACACCACAGGATACCGTTTGCTATTACCAACACATACAGCCACATCAGTAATACAAGTGTCTCAGTTTCAATTAATCAGGTCAGGTACAGGATAAAAAGAGAAGAACTCTTCTTTACAAGTTCTATTTTCGCCTAGCTGTATTTTATAACCAGCGCATACAACTTTTCAAGCAAATACTGTAATGTCTTGTGGAGTATTCGATTATTTATCTTACACTTGGCTTGAACTAATCAATATCTGCCACCTCCTGCAGGTGCAGCTGATCTGCACCTTAACCAAATCAGCCTCTCTCATCCAGAGCAATGAATTACCTAAATTAGGTGCGCAAACGCTTCATACAAAGAAATGGATTTTTGAAAAGACTGAGCGAATTGTTTATGCGGTTACAATTTGCAGACAATTTGAGGGCACAGATTAAGAAATACGGGAAACAAAGATATCTCGCTAAACAGTTTTCTAAGGGCTTCAGGGAACAGCTCCCTAAGTTAGGTGTGAATAGTGTCAGAAGAGACACCTGTTTTGCTTTTCATTATTTGCAACACCGATCAAGAACTCTTTGAAACATTGCAGCGGTTTCTTAATTTGTTTCGTTTGTCCTCTTTGTTCAAAAAGATTTTTGTTCATTTATGAAAATGCAATATTGCGCAGCTGAAGTCTTTTGTTTATGAATGCCACACTTGCAAAGCCATTATTCATTGTTAGATTGTCATGGGCAAGATGGTATTTAAGGCTGATTTACATATTCATAAATCAAAAACATGATGCATGAAAACAAAGCTGTCGCGGTTCTTCTTTTGGCTGAGGAAGAAATGAAAATAAGCTTCTATAAAAAGTTGTAGTCAAAAGTCCTGAAAATGCACAATTGTCTCTCGGTCAATTATACAGACGAAAACAAAATGGCACAAGAAATATCATATATTTATGTTTTAGGAAATAACTTGAAAACATCTTACGCAGTCAAACAATATTACTGAAAGCACTTGTTCACTGTCTGCAGATTTGATTGTCGTGTTCTTGAATAAAAGCCCTGATTTGTACGTGCAAAATAATTCTCACCTACCAGATTGACGTAAAAGCATTTTGGAACTTACTGTACGTTCCAGAAACCTCAGTAAATAACAGATAAAGTGTTGCAATTTGATTTTTATTACTATAAGAAATGACGGCATGAGACAGGGAGAGAGAGAGAGAGAGAGAGCGAGAGCGAGAGAACAGGTCTCAGTATTGTGCTGACTAACAGAACCAATTCAGAGATTAAACAGATATTCCTCTCTCTGTGCTGTTTTTTTCTGGCTTTGAATCACAGAGTAAGTTCAGTAGACATCACAGCCGAGTCTTGGACTACTGCGACTGATGTCAGTTGGTCAATTTGCAATATATGAACAGGCAACCCCGCACTGGTCTGTGAGCTAATGGGATTACGAGGAGAAGTGGAGATTGAGCTGGACATCCTGCAGAGCACAGACTTTTCTCAACACCGCAGTGTCTGGCCTGTAATTCATCCCCGTGGCCTCATTTGTCAGAGTCTGTGTCAGCACTGAGGCAGAAAATGAGTCATGTCAATGAAGACAAATTTGAGAGGTAAAACAAGGGCCCTATGAAGTCAGCGACTGGTACACCTGTCAAATGAATACTGAATTCCAACAGCTGCGTTGATTGGGCCAGGCGAGGCCCGGCTTGTGTAAATGACATATGAAAATTTCAAAGCTTTCCTGCCATAATTCAAAGTGACATGTGAGACGTTGGACTCTAGAGAAGGAGAGTGAGTCATGAAGGGAGACTCTGAATTTTGTCATATTAAAACTGTCTCCGTAAAAGTCAGTACATTAATTGGATTGGGCAGGCCATTATCATCTCTACGACAACAAATCCAATGTGACAATGCGTCCACGTGCCTCCACCAACACCTTATATTTTGCCAATTATAGAACTTACCTCAAGTACTCTTGGGTTTGATGTATTCGTGCTGCAGACATTGCGTTCTGAAGGCAGAAGGACATATGCTGGTGTATTAGTAAATACGACGGCACTGGAAATTGATGCATGCAAGATGCGATTTCCTGCATCACTGCATTCCTCCCAGCGTTTCTTTCAATCTTCACTTTTAAGAGTCAGTACCTGTAAAGGTGACATTGGAAGAAGTCAGAGCTGTTATCCACAAATTATGAAGTCAAATAAAACTGAATTAATTGGTACAATACCTCAGCTCCGACTGGCAACGTCTACACAGTCTAGGTAGAGTTCCTACATTAATTAGCCAAGAAAGAGAGAGAGAAAGAAATCATGAATAATTATAGAAGGCCATTTCATGTCACTTCAGGTAGCAGTACTTCACCAAGACAAGATCAGCGAACTTTGCTTTAGACTCCATCTTTAATGAAATGCTTATTTTTAAAAGGTGTCTGTTTCAACAAGTCAATTAAGATTGTTGCTACGTGGCCATTGTCAAAGCAAAGTGGAAATGCAGAGAGAAAATATTTGAGCACAAATGGCATTATTGTTCTTGAAAGGGCCGAAAAGATGGTATAAGCACTGAGTATTCACAAACGTACACAGATGGCCTCGCTCTACCTCTTCATTCGTGAGAAAGGTGTTTCACACACTTTGAATTATCTGGAACATTCACTAATGAGCCGAGAATGAACAATAGGTAAATCTCTGAGGATAGAAGCTGTCAAACTACCCAATTTCAAACAATGTAATAAGTCTCTCAAATTTGAGAGGCATTGTCAAATATTCAATGACATTACCTCACTAGCTGTGACTTTGGAATCCAGGCAGGTAGACCCCTCTTAAGCGTGACATTGAGGAGAGTAACAAGATTGTCATTTTGAAAAATTACCCAATTTGTTTCATATTTTGATTGCTGTAAAGCACCATCATTTGTATGTGTTAGAAAAGTTCAGGAAGTTAAATGTGGTTTTGTAACGATGCTGCGAATTTAATGAACAGTGTGTCGCCGACTGAACTTTATCCTCGTTAAACTATCTTCTTTGAAGCTAAATTAAAGCGTGAAAATGTCATGTAATCTTTGGGAAAGAAGGACAAAAAGAATATGAACAATGCGTTGTGATTTT
The DNA here is from genome assembly GCA_036877575.1 of Botia almorhae. NCBI lineage: Eukaryota > Metazoa > Chordata > Actinopteri > Cypriniformes > Botiidae > Botia > Botia almorhae. The sequence goes on from JAZGTJ010001938.1 coordinate 22,070, forward strand.
CAACTTTTCCAAAGACTCACCCCATGTCAGCTCTCTTGAGGTTACGTACGATGTTTTTGTAGCCCATCCAGACAACAGACCTGTTAACCTGATGCGTTTAACAGGTTGGTGAAGTCAATCAACGAGGCGTGTCGTGTTGTGACAGATACATTAGGTATGAAGCTATTGTCTGTCTGGAAGAGAACAACAACACCTTAAATTAAAACAATATGGCACTGTAACAGCAGAGTTTCCAAGGAGACGACAGTAACATTTATCGAGCTATCGTAGGGTTCGCGATGACCTGGACTGGTGACCCATGTTGTTGTTGTGTGGGTGACGCCAATGCTCTGCCTCGCTAATGCAAACAAGTTCCAATTTCGCATTATGGTCTTCATTGGGAACTCAGTCATCTATGAACACAATGTGTCAGTCTCCTGATTGCCTCAATATCTATGACCTTGAGCTAAAAGAGCATGGAGTACGTCTAATGACGAGGAAACAACTCACTCAGCTCAGCATAATCGCGGCTTCATGAGGCCAATCAGAGAGGAAGAGGACATCTGACAGAGAATGTGTTTGGAACAGGTTTTTAAAGATAAAGAAATGGAGAAACTAGGGAAACTAAAATTTCCTGAAGGCAATTTTTTTAAACGTCTGTATTTTTCATCATCCCCTATAAGGCAAATAATTCTAATTCATTCTAATCTCTGGTAAATCCTGGGCATTCATTAAGCAATTAATAATACAATTTTAATTTTAAAAAGGCAAACCATTTAAAGCAATTTATTTTATGTGTGGTACTAAAGAAATGCTTTCAAAAGCCCAAACAGATTTTAGGTTTTCTCTCAGGGATGAAATCCAGAAGAAAATGTTATTGCCCAGATGCGTCCCCTAAAATTCTGTAAGCAAATTTGGTTCTGTAAAAGCGCAAGAAATATTTGAAGGCTGTCATGCTGTAGTTTTCAAATCTCTGAGGAGAAAAAATTTGTTCTTGCCATTTTTTGCTGCAGCAACAAACGTATAACTTTTGCACTCAATATTTTCCTTATGTATATTACCTGAAAGCAGAACAGAGTAGAAATGGTTTATTAGCCTTAAGGCAATTTTGTGACTCCCTTTCAAGAGGTGAATACAAGCAGTGGATAACTTCCTCCACGTTCATTAAAAGTTCTTAAATACAGGGCATGGAATCAAATTTTTCTGAAATAAAGACTTCAATATGTTTGTATTTGTCCACTTGTTTGTTCTGCACTTGACAAGTACTGAAGCAATCAAGGGAACGGTAATTACTTTCATCTTTTCATGATGGTAATGATTCATCTGCCACTGTGTCAAAGACCCTTTTTCGACAAATGAAATGCTTGAGGACTTACTAGAAACCTCAAAAACATGAACGCTCACAATTTTCCTGTCTTTTCTAATCACAAATATTGTTTTTTTTCCCTTAACACCATATGTAGACACAAATACTGCTTAAAAATATCGTTTTTTCAAAGGTTCCTCAGTGATGCCACAGAAGAACTGTTTTTGGTTCCTCAAAGAAGCATTCAGTCAAAAGTTCCTAAAATAATAATTTCTTTTGTACTTTTTAACAGTCTAAAGAACCGTTTTTCAAAACAAAGAAAGTTTTGTGAAACAGAAAGGTTCTACAGATGTTAAGGGTTCTTTATGGAACCACACAGCCAAAACTGGTTCTTTTATGGCATTGTGAAGCACCGTTTTCAAGTAGGTATACAGCAGTGCATAGAAAGTACTTTTCTGTGGATAAAGGACGATTGTATGATTTGTATCACAGCATTTGTCTTTAATCATGTAAATTCAAGAGCTAAATTACGTTCCACTTGTTTAACACAGGTTGCATAAATTTGCCAAACGCAGTCCGGTAGAGTGAGATCCACATCTACAAGTCCTGTAACATAATTAGCACTGATAAGAAAGTCTTCAGAGACCCTGGTTTTCCATGTTGACTTCACTAGTGCTGAGCTCTTGTATGTCAGGAAAGCTCTTCTAGATACTTAGAGCCATCGAGTTGCAGGAAATGGCTTTGAGAACACTCTGATTTTAATAACTTGTCAGTTACAAATATTGAGATTTGCATTTTGTTATGAACACAACGGTCTGTGGGCCCAATTGGTGGAGGACATAATGATATGATGATGTCGAAAGTCCGTCCTGTTTCTCATTCAAAGGTATGTCTTTGGAGAAACAATGTTTCTCCATGTAAAGGTAAAGGCTAGACAATTTCCGACACACTAGCAATAGCAACCTAGCTGTCCTCTGTTCAGTGCAATCCTCACAGCCACATCTCCTCCAATAGTTTGTGAAAGCATGCAAACACATCGTTTGACAGACAAGTAGGACATCCTATCATTGCATTTGGGCCGAGTACAAAGATTGGACGAACATTTTATGATCCTGTGCTTTCCACAGAACATATGGAAAGGTATAAATAAATGTAGACCACTTTCCTTAGTGACTGCTATTAGGATGTAAGGAGAATTTCAACCAGTATCACAAAAAATGTTTCTGGAAAAGTTCAGCTACCCTGCCTTTACATCAAGCATTAGAAAAGTAATTTATTTCAAGTAAAGACTGCCTAGACTTCACGCTGCCTATAGAACTCCACAGAGACCCTCCATACTCACTCAGAGCAAAAAAGAAAATTTGCATTGTGCTAAACCGGAGTCATTACACTTCAGACACACAAAACGCTTTTGTTCACTTGCCAGATGTAAATGCCAGATCAAATCCCGGAGGACTGTGATGGCGAGGAATATGGAAGCAAATCCAGCACTAAAATCCAACTTAATTCCAGTGTATAAGCACAGCACGTTAAAGAACTTCATCCTCACAAATTCTCCCCTCTGTTCTGCTAATCTCTTAATGCGCGCTAAGCATCGCACAAGCGAAATTCCTCTTTCCTTTCATTCAGCCTAAATGAGTAATAAACTTGAAGAATGGCGCTAACGCTGATCAATTATGCCCAAAATCGCCAGTGGAAAAAATCAACCAAGATCTGTCCCGTCTCGAATAGCAGCTCATCGTGGACTGCGTGATAGTTTTAGCACACAAACACTGCTGAAAGGAGAATTTACTGGAACTGGAAAACAATTAGCTTGTGAATTTATTGGCTGGTTTGATTACTTTATTGAACAGCTGTGATGGAACCTCTCTGAGCCATCTGAATTTCTTACACTTCCCGTTGCCTTGAAGACACAGATTTAGCAACATTTTGTAAAGTAATGAGTCTGCTTTGCTTTCAAAAATGAACGGGTAATTGTTACACGAGACTGCATAATTCAAACCGCTTTTTGGATTATAATATAATCCTGAAAATGTAAATTCAATTCTAAAAACAATGGGTTGCCAAAGCAGAGAACTTTCACTGTATCATTGAAAACGTGTTATTAGTTTACGGGAATTTTGAAATGTGTTAACATGTTAACACAACGACAAGGAATAATGGTTATTCTAACAAGGTCGACTAAGGACAAACATTTTAAGTTATCGCTTCATTTCCTCAGCATTTCGTGAATTTAACACCAGAACGCTCCAAGAACAGTACTGGCTAGAAATAGCAATCTCCTCTCAGGATTAAAGACTTCCATTGTTGTTGTTTATTTATTTTTGTTCAAAAATATAACGTAGAACGAGACGAATCACATGCTGATGAGAAAAATACAATCTCCCAGCACTGTTGGAACAGCATGGGTCCACGCTGCAGTACAGCATGCTACACAAACCCCTGGTGATCACTACCAGTAAAATGTTTCAGATATCCATCTTAACTTTCAGCGACTGTCAGGTCGTTTCACTCAGGAATGGTGAACTGTAACATATTCGGATATATAAACAATCACAGTTGGTATTTTTGTAATTAAAACATCCGTACATCTCTATAACTGAGTAATGTGACTAGCCATTCATCTATTTTTTGAGTTTCTTGGAACAGAACAACATGAATATAGACAGGATAATATATTATTCATAATTTTCATTTTAAAAAATTCTTCAGCATGTTCACTTACAAGACTGGGTTGCAATCAATGCCGCTGTTTCTTCTGTGACCGAAATGTTGATTTATTCCAGAGTCTCTGAGATTTGTTCTTCCCATAATTCTGAACGCATTACCCTGTTTTGAGTATCTTATTTCGAACCATTATTTGCTGGAGGAGCTCTGCGTTACCGTTTAAGCAAATATTTGGTAACCGGAGATGTACATTTAGGTTATCTTCCAAATTTAATAGGCTGTCAGAGGGGTTCCAGCAAACGCCTCATCCGAGAGGTCAGGTTGCAGAGGAGAGAGCTGAAGCTTTATTCATTTATATGCAGACATTTAAATATTAATTTCAATCAAGCAGCGTATAAATGAGATTGGCAGAGGTGCTATCCTGAGGTGAACCATGTAGTACTGATTGCAGATTGCAGTTTGGAGAGACAGGCAAAGGTGGGGGATTTAGAAAACAGAACAGTGTTAGAAACGCTGATGTTATTGCTAAAAAGCCATTTTTTTTGCTTCACGTTTTTTGGGTCTTCTAGCTACTGTATCTGTTTGAAGTATATCATAGTCATACAGTTGTTTTGAGTGAACACATGACAAACAGGCTAACATCAGCTTTCCCTTCGCACACGACTGGAACGTTCTGTATTTTGTGGATTCTCTTGAGCTGTAAAACTAGAACATTCGAAACTTCACTCGCTGTGGGAGAGGGAATTTTCTGTGATTTACATATTCATGGCATTTTTAACATCCCTCATTTTCATTCCAGGGTGGATGGAAATGGGAGTCATTTGAGTTCCAGTCATGTTTTCTGTGTAGAGCACTCTTAACTTTAGGTGGTGGGTAGAAAAACGAAAATCTCTTCAATCTTGTGCATACAGTCCGTAGCGTGTACTTGAGAAGTTATTATGCTGTTTGCGCAGTGGAATATCTTTGCTGTTTTTGTTTTTCATTTTGGAAGTAAAACTAACCTTAAAATCACGTCAATGTAGCTTCTTTGTAAATACCACTCTTAAAAATGCTTTAAATGCGCACTCGAATGTGACAGCGTTTCGCCGAATATTGCGACGCAACGCCAGGTAACACCAAGGTCAACTGCTCTTTTCAAAATAAAGCGCAATACAGCCCACAGTGGCTCGAGCGGCCTATGTCTCACAAAAGCTCGGCAAAGACACAGGTCAAAACAGTCCAAGAGTTCCCCGCAACCTTATTGGAATGTAGGAAAGAGGAGGAAAATAAGTGCCAGGGGGCTAGAAATATAAATTCTCTCCCAGACCCTGTCAGACCTCATATGATTGTGATGAGCTGTAGGTGAGAGTGGTCTGCAGGGGCAAAAACCTTTACACTGCCTGTCACAGCTGCCTTGGTTTCCTGCCCTCTGTGCCTTTAGGACGTGGTTCATCATTAATGGTTGTGATCTGGGTCTTTATTAAGAGCAGTATAATAATAATAATAGTAGTTATTTTTAATGTTATCAAATATCTACTAATAGAAATAAAAACATGCACATGTCAAAACGATTGTATGATTATAGTTTTAAAGGAACAGCAGCAAAAACAAGCCTGTTCAATTCTAAGGCTTAGGGAGAGGGTGAAGAGGCAAAATTTAAGATTTTTATGCAAAAACACACTAAACAAGAACAAACAATATAAGTGGAAATCAGAAAAAACTTGCAGGAACACAACGGGGAAAACTTTGCGTACGCACTCCGTGACTGTTTAAACTGTCTAAAATGATTGTATTACAAATACAGAGGCCTGGCATGGCAGCTGCCATGTTGAGATCACACGTCCATGACATCAATGTGCCAATCTGTTGTAGCTTTATTAAAAAAGCAATTATAAAAAAGAATTGAGGATGGCAAACATTACACAATACAACAGCGCCATATGCATCCCCATCTCCAAACGCAACGCAACACAAAGAATTCTGAGCACTGTGAGAGTGTGTGTGTGTGTTGTCTGCACAGCCATCTGCACGAGCCTGTGGTGGTACTTAAAGTCATAATTTACATCCAGAAATCTCTACAGCGCTCACTGGAGGCTGCCCTTTTAATTATGCCTGTGTCCACTGCCAATGTTTGTTTACGCGTCTTTGTAAACAGCAGAATGACTGAATTGATGAAAATGAGAAACAGACAAATTGTGTGACGCACGGTCTCTTCAGCGCCGGGACTCTCACCGACAGCCAGAGCTCGTGTGATTGGCTGCGCTCTTAATCAAACGCAGCACTGAAAACCCACTGTAATTTCCAAACTGTCCAGAAAAATAAAATCAAATTCAAAAAGTCACTGATAGGCCAGAGAGAGCACATCCGCAGCCTCATATTTATTGAAACTTCCCAATTACAGAAAATGTCCTCTGCACTCATTACGAAGAACTGCCGGACTTCATCTGAGAATTTGGAACATGGTGTGTCCAATTTTCCATCAAAACTATCTTCATGACATGAGGGTTTTAAATGGATTCATGACATTTCAAAATGTATTACAATATCAACACGCTGGCAAATAAACCCTTTTAAATTCGGCCATGGGGTCTCTACTTTTAAAATCCTCTTCATTTTTAAACACTATAGGCCTATACGTTCAATTTCGATACAAAGAAAACAGAGCGACTAGCTCCATAGTCAATATTACTCCACCATGTCTATGGAATATAAATTTGAATTTACTGTCAGGGGATGGCATCAATTTAAAAATTAATTTTTCCTAGCAATCCTGTACCACAAACTTGTGGCTTTGGAACTTATGGTGCATTTAAGCTCTGCATTTTATCAGCATGTGTGCTCCCTGGGAATCGAACCCGCAACCTTTGTGCTGCTAACACAATGCTTTATAAATTGAGCTACAACATCCCCACTCATTTTAGTTATTAACAATATAACAATAGTATTAACAACAGTTAGTTCAGTGAATCAATTGATATTACTATTTGCTTAGGTATGCAACATTGTTACACTAAATGCGAATTAGGATAGTATACTGTACAATATATTACCTCTTTGATTTATACCGTAGCTTTTTCCCCCTCAATGGAAGGCAGGAAAGAAAAGCCACCTTTAATTACCATCATAGGGCACACCACCATCTGTGCACAGACAGTGATGGACTTTTAGCCTGCAGTCTCCTCCATCAAACATTCAAACACACTCCAATAGCGCCAACCTGGCAGATCCCACGGCGCTTGCGTCGCCCAAACCGACTTTCAGACATGGTCGACCATTATTAATGACGCTGCTTGACAACCAACACGGAGAAGAAAAGGTTTAAGGGAGAGCACACGAGTTCTCTCACCCCAGCCTCAGCACCTGCACAAAATTCCTGTTGCGTTATATGATTTCACCTGTCCAGCATTCAGATTGGAGCCGCCTTAAGAGTCATTTCCATTTAGATGGCTTTGGTTATGGTGCATTTGCGAAACAGGGTGCGGAAACAGCAGAATGCATGTGGCTGATATGTCTTCACTCGCGTGGACCAACATACGCTGGATATTCATGGGCAGCAGGTTGTGGCACAGCTAGAGAGAGAGCTTAACCGCACATCATGCATGATCACAGCTAAATGAAATGCTGTGTGTCACTCTTTCCCTCAGATTAACTGACCAGGTTGAAGTTTCGTCTCTAAAGGCTTTCCTCAAAGCCCTGTCGCTTTCACTGTTGAAAATGTCACAGTATTGAAGTTTTAGTCTATTGCTTTCAGGGACGAACGATGCTTTTTTTTTGAGCGCTCGCTGTAAACTGAGAACAACAGGTCTATATGTCACAGGATTTTTCTAAAGCAGCTTTAGCATGCCATGTTTTCGCGAGGGCTGTTCCCTCAGCTCTTATACAGAACAGCAAACATCTTGCCACAATTTGAAAAGGTTGCTTAGGCGTTCTACATATATTGCGTAGGAATCACCGATTGTAAATGTAAACTTACATTTATGCATCTCTGTCTAATCCCAACATGTTTCAGCTCCTGTTATATTTTTCAAAAACAGAACACGTTGATTTATTTCCTTGAGGTGCTGTCACAGCTGAACAGGTCAAGGACAGGAAGTAAAGGTGCTTGTCCTGTAATATCTACACATTCCACAGTGGCATTGAAGAGACACTGGTTTTATTATACCAGACAGCGCTGCCTGTACAAAAGCTACATAGGGTAAAGCCAGATTCTCAGTTAACCTTGGTATTAGAGTAGCCTGGCTCAGTTTAAACCACTCCTAATCCCATTGGCCAGCGTTTGTTTACATAAAGATGAAGGTATGTCCTCAGATGGCTTAGTGTGGCTTTCAGGAGGTGGTCCAAACCGTGTCCTCCTGCCCTCTAATCATCCCTCAGGTACCTCCACCTTTAGTAAGCCACGAAATAGAGCCTGTTATCCAAACAGTGGGTTTACATTTCTGCCCACATGCTAAAACAGGTTTAAGAACATCTTCCTCTGTTTTAATGACAGAACTGCTATTGAGATTCCAATCTCATTTCATGGCCCAGAGTGGGGATTACTTCTATATTGCTCTTGACTTTGATGAGTTCAGACACAACACCAATATAAAGAGACAAAGAATTGAAGTGTGGGTAGCTAACTGATGTGCTTATCAGCAGATGGGCTGCTTGTTTTGAATAACCGAAATCGTCTGAGAGGTTTGAGAGCAAATGTGTAAAAAATTACGTTTTAGGATGGCAAGCAACACTGAACTTATAGTGAAAAAATATGCTTTATATATATATGTATATTAGATACATGGATAGATACTTTCGTTCTTTGGTGAAACATAAAAAGAGATATCAGGCAGGATGAATATAACTATAATAATAATACATTACAATAGAATATTTAATGAAACACTTGACATAAAATTTCACAATCAAGTTCACACATAGACACATACACACGCACGTGTTGGGTGTTTATTAAACACAAACCCTACTCCTAAACATAACCATCACTGGAAGACTTTCTGCTATTTCAGATTTTCAGAAATAGACCATTCTGTATAAAACATAGGCTTGTTTCCTCATGGGGACCTACAAAGTGTCAAATTTACTGGTATTACTACCATTGGGGAACATTTGGCCCCCCATGACATAGTGAATACCAGAACCCCCCCCCACCCCCCCCAAAAACACACACACACACAAATACTGTAGTGGTGGTCCTATTACTAAATGCTGATCAGTACTACCATGCAATAGTTTTTGTTAATTAACACGCATCTAAACTGAAACGGTCTCTTTTTAGACCGCGGTGCAAATTAGTAGAGTAAATGTACTTAAGCAGAGTTCACTAATCTGTAGGTATGAATCTCAAGTGCGACTGGGCTGCCCACAACTGATACTACAGTTATACTCTCCTGGGGGTTTTACCCCTCTCAATGGGTGCAATGGGCTGCATTAAGGCCATAATAAGGACAATACAATGATTAAACAGTAAGTTTTTAAGGAGCGGATCCTGGAGATGAGCCTCCTGGGAACACAGAGTGTGTTTAAGTCATAAAATTGGTCTAATAGGGAGGAAGAAAGCGCGAGCTGCAGTACAGCTGGCGTTTCTTTGAGATTAAGCACAGGTGATAAATAATTGTAAGTGATATCATGAGGTAATTTGTTAGAGCCCACTGCAGCACTTATTCCATCAAGTCCAGTCTAGTCAAGTTTTTTTGTATGCTTTTCACAAGACATATTGTTTCAAAGGAGCTTTAAATAAACACTAATTAATGAGAGACTCATTAATTACGCATAAATGTACATATGGCAGATATAATCTAGTTGCACAATGCAAGTAACATTAATCAAGCATTCGTTTTAGAAATCCTTTAATGAATAATATAAACAATATTTAATTTAAATAACTAACAAATTCGAAAGGATAAACGCCGATTTATACTCTACGAAGACCATCCGAAAAACGCCAGCAGTCCACAGTTAGTGAAGCGTCCTCAGTTTCGTTCAAAAATAAAAATAATTTGTCTCGCACTGACACTCGGACTCAGACTCGGAAAAAAGGCGAGTTTGCGAAGCACCTAAAAATGACGTAAAAACCTTTGGCTTCATTCTGGCATCCGCCAGCGCGCTGAAGTATATCTCAACCTGACAGGGAAGCGAAGCATGATGCCACATGTAGGTGTGGAGCCATAGGACCTTTTTCGATCTTCTCCATGCCAGTCCCAGAATCCCTGTCGAGCACTTTCTGTAGAATCAATAACTCAGCCTGTCTGTCAGACGCCTGATGGAGAGCCGCTCACAACACACGGCTGTTCTCTGCCAGCACGGGAACTCTCTAACTGGGCTTAAGGCTATTTTTTAACACTCCATTTGTCCCTACAACATGTGTAGGGATACCACAGAGTCATGAATAATGCATTCGTTCTTAGCACCTAGTGACTGACAATGTGAGGAGAAAATGTATGGCTTTAGAGTAAATTCATTCCTGTCTTTTGTTTTCAAGGTTAAAATTCATGCTCTTTTCAATACCTTTTCACATATTTGTGTCTATGGTACAATATTGTTCTGTGTTACATCAAATAAAGAACTTGAATTAGATTAAACTCCCATTAGCAGAGTTAAGTTTTTATCATACTGCTTTCGTTAATCTCAGTGTAAACGTGATGTTTTCGCACAGATGGATTTTTGACTATGTTGGGCAAACAGTCTTGTCCACTTTGCAGCTTATTCTGTCCAAAGAACCCCCCACCAAGACAGGAAGAGACGATCTGATTGACACACAACGTGACCGATCGCTGTACATGTTGTTTTTTAATTGTCTTTTTAATTAAACATTGACAGCTTTTCCAATGAAAAACATTTACAATTAACATATAAATGGCAAAAATAATTAACTGTATAGTTGATGTTTATCTGTAACCAACTTTGGAGGGTCTCATAAAAACACAAGATGGAGATAAATTATTTCCTGTCTGAGTTCTGAAACAGACCTTAAAAATGTTTAAAAAAAACAAAAAACAGCTTGCCAGAATGCATCACTGTGGGCGGTGAAAATTGGACATGAGCAGGAAAAACACCTATAATTCAAAACCATTCAGACATTTGCACGTGTGATTCGTGAGAAAAGAATAAATAGGTGTTACATACGTTTGTCCCCGTTGTGCCTTGCCGTTCTCCAGAGCACCACATTCACTCTCCCACACATGAAAATCATACGATTTAAAAACACAACTTTTAATTCACACACCTGGGCGTTCAATTCAAAGGGTTTGTCTCGAGTGCTCAAAGGAAGGAGGAAATGAAAGCAGAGCGGCTTCTGTGCTGACATAAAGTTCCTCAACAAAAGGAGAGACGGACCCCTGAGAACACACATTCTTAGCAAATCAAGCAGGCTAAATATAAACATGTAATATTCAGGCATGTTGCCAGAGTACCGAATCACACGAAACACATTTCATTACAATTTAATTGCCGCGGCTCTACTTTCAACACTGTAACGATAACCGAAGATGAATAAAAATGTAATTTCCCTTTGAAGAACAGGAAGGTAAAATCTGTATGGCGGTACAAAAATATAGTCTCAGTTTCACCAGTTTAAGCACTTTAAGGGTAGTGCTTTTGACATATGAGCTCCTATGAGCCCTGACAGACAGAAAACACCTGTTATGAGAAAAGAGGCTGTGTTTGGGTATGCTGTGACTGCCACCGGGTGGCCAGAGCACGCTCTGCGGGAACTCTGCATATGACACCTTTTTTAAGTCATTGACTATTCAACCTGCCTCTGAATGCAGCTCTGCTCCTCCATTAACTCACCGCCGCAAGCGATGCAGCAAGAAAACAAAGGCAGGAGTCAGAGCAGCAGACACACAGCTCAAAGCGGGGACATGAGGAACAGTTGCATTGACTTCAGCTTTCATGCAGTGTGACGCCAGAGCTGAATTATAATTATGCTGAAATTATATATTAGGTGTAGATGCTTTATTCAAACATGCAGAGGAACATGCAGAGGACCATGCAGCCTCTAATGGGTAAAATTGGATGTCTTAGCAAGAACATCTTTGTGTCAAGTGTCTTTAGTTCAAAATTTAACTCACGCCTGTCTACACTAAGTGGATGACCAAGGGTCAAAGTTTGTCTAGTTAGCATAGTCTCTGCTAGAATAGAATAGCTCCATATTGTCATTGTTTAGAGGAAACATTGACATGCTGTTTAGCAGCTCTACAGAATTGGCGGTGCAGACAATGTATATAACAACAAAAGTATATGACAACATGGCAAAACACAATGTCTCACCTCAATAAATGCAAATGTGTGGATATAAAATAATATTCTATCCCATAATGCACTGTGTTTATTCTGTATTTCTCTCATTACTGCGATCGCGATATGTTTCGGCGATGAAGGTAAGTCTCACTTCTTAACAGCTTTAAAGTTTCGAGTAGTTTTTCGGAAGGAATGCCTCACTGAAGAGCATTCAGGTGCTGGCTAATGTCTTCAGGGAGGTTAAAGTATCTATTTCTCCACATTAGACTCCTTTTTGCATTTCAAATCCCTCGATGGCCGGAGAGATGGAGAAATGCTGACCGAGCACAACACAAACACGAGTGGATATCAACACACTCCTCTCCTCTGCTCACCGCTGGTCTCATTCTAATTAAGTCTGTGCCCATCTGAGCGTTCTTGTCATAAAGAAACGCTTGCATGAGCAAAACACACAAGCCTTCGTCGCCGTAGGAACGGGCCTATAAAGTGCTCTGATCAGTCATTTGAAGTGCCGGGTGCTTTAATTAAAATCACCTAGCAATTAGCAGCGGTGGCATCGTTTTGAAGTGTATCTCTGTCGTCTTCAATTCATTAGCGGGGCTTAATAATCATAATTGTGTCAGTGGTGCGACCATCCATATAAACGTACGGCCTGACATGAGCATCGATCAGGGCATCCAACACGCACCCCAGTCAAGCAAACAGGTCGGCGAAAGACAACAGCAGAGTTATGGATACTGCAGGATTAACAGAGTGTGCCCAATTAAATGCTGTAACTATTAAATTGACAGATTGGCCCCTAACCTGTCAGCATGTCGCATACATAACGATCGCAGTTTGATGGGTTTGAGCTCGGGCTGTAGACCACGCGAGGTTGCTGTTGATTTCTGTGACACCGACGTTTTTATCCCCAATGATGAGCGATTACAACATGTCAGAGCCGACAAAGAGAACCAACACAAACTATTTGTTATGATACAGATTTAACAGAGTTTGAAAACTGAGATTGAAGTGTGTCACTTCTGCGCCACTAGTGAATTTGCGTTATGACATTATCATGAACGAGTTTCTCAGTCTGCTATTGGTCAAGCGAGCAGATAGCCCCGCCCTCAACTTACGCCATTGGCCCTGCCAATGTTACTGGGATGCAAAAACAACAGAAGGATGTTATGATAACACTTTAAAAGTACTTTAAAATCCATTACAATATCTTCATGAAATCTTTCAGAATAAATGCACAGCCATTAAAGCTGTGACCCCTGTGTAACTGATCAATGTCTGGTGCTTTCACTGTGGAATATGAACGTCCCTCGTGGGCCCGTGCTCTCATTATTAATACATGTCACACCATTCATGGATTTCACGCTTTGAAAAACAGTCAGGTTGTACAGAACTGACCCCCTCATTGTCTCACGGCAATTACCGAAAACCACGGCGGCTTTAATGTGCTCTTTCCTCCGGTGCGTGCCACTCGCCTCGTCCCTTAAGCCACATGCATCCCACACGAATGCTGGCTTTTCAGATGAGCCCTGCTCCCATTCCACCACTTAAACATAATCAAAAGACATTACGCCAATCCGCCAAAGACCTCTAATTCACAGCAAGGCCGTAATCACAGTCAGCCCCTTTTTATTTCGCTCATGACACTCATTCTGAAAGCTCGCTCCGTGTAATCAAAGGCTTGCGATTCCGGCGCAAACTTCAAAATTCAAGAATTCTTCCTCCGTTCCTGTGCAGAAAGAAGCAAACGTTCTTGTCCACCTGTCAGATTTCTCTTTGCATTCTACTTTTTAAAATACACACCTATGGATTTTCAATACGAGCTAATGGATAAGGTCTTGCTAAAGTGCGGTAAACTTTTGAGGACTAGCGTACTGGCTTCTAAGTGAGTTTTCTCTCTGAATGAAAGAGATTTTTGGGGTGGGTTCGTGGAACCCATGTTTTATTGCATGCATTTTCCATGGCTCAGTCACTCTGTCTCCTGGCAGCAGAGAGGAGATCCATCAAAGCTTGTTGTGAAGGTGCTGAACTGCCTGCGGCTCATTTTGCTCGTCCAAATGCATCCTATTACACATAATGCATCCTCTACCTTTCACTGTCTAAACCTCTAGATCCGCCCGCATTATATTCTGTCCTAATAAACCTACAAAATCTCAGTCTCAGAAATTCCATGAATCTCTAACATTGATGGATTACGGTAAATATTAACAACAATATCACTTTGTATTTCCATTTATGTTGTACCGGGTAGATAAGAACTGTAGCCTATTTCCTCTGTTTGTGACCTGACAAAATATATGTCTAGATTTGATAACCATTCAAATTGTGACTGCAATCACAAGCTTTGACCAGCAGAGGGAGCAATAAAGTGTCTGATTTCAAACGCTTTAATTAACCTCTGATCGTTTTATCTGGTTACAAATATCATTTTTCATGTGTTCTGTAGAACTGATTCCCCTTAAATCAATTCTACTGATACAATCAAACAGAAAGCCGTGCGCACCGTACCTGTCATTCTGTCCAATCACGCCCCAAAAATCTTCCTTACATAGCCAATAACAACACATAATAACGCAATGCAACACTAAAATACATTTAATAACTTTTGCACAGTATTACACAGTCACTTAATGGCATACAATTTACAAAGACCCTGTATGCTGCAATTTAAATAAGTCCATACTAATTGCTACAATTACACATCAATAGCTAAACCACATTAACCCACATAAACAACACTGTACAGAACTCCAGCATTTTCTATGAGAGGAAACGTTCATTTTTCGATCAAATCTTCCGAGTGTGCAGCCGGAGTTACACAGAGACCAGATGTGATGTCATTATAAAGATTTATGTTCGAATGCTGAGGAAAGCTGCAGGTTTTGGTATCACTTGAGAGCTTTTTTTAATGGGTTGAATTAAATGTTTTGGTTGTATGTATAATGAGGCAGGATTTTCAGCGGTAATGTATACTGTCATATCTCAGCACGTCAGCTGTTCTCTAAACTCACGAGAACTCACTCTGCTAACAAGCTCATGCTAAAGCTGACAGGTTAATGACTGTGTGTTCGGTGATAAGTGTTTGTTTACTGTCTGACATACACCAGCAAATTCTTGGCTTCTGTTCTCTAATAAATAGAAAAGGAGTCCTCCAGCAGTACCGTTTCAGAAGATAACTGCATTGCAGATGTGTCAGGCACTTCAGCTCTGCCAGGGGTGTGAAATTCAGAGTAATTACCTCCGAATCTGAAGGATTCTCACGCCCGATTCTGTCCATAAGAGTTTATTCGAGGAGGGCAGAGCAACGATTCGTTGTGTTCCGACACAATAAGATGTCCATTTATGAACGGCAAATCATGAAGTGTCTGTGAAATTAAAAGCTAAGAAAACGCAAACGTACATTAGTGACTGTATTAACGAAAGTAAAAAAATATGCTTTAGTTGCCATCAAAAAGCTTGAACAGAGAATTTTATACCATCGCCAGTAGAGGGCAACAGCGTATCAAGAAAAATAATAGGATTTTTAGGAGCTGTTTTGTGTCCACCTGCTTATAGAAACTACAGATGAACGATGTGACAGAAATAAAAAACAACATAAAATTGATAACCATCTGAAACCGTCGCGTGTCACATTTTGCCTTCACAGAGAATCTCTTAATGCTAAATCTAATGTGATAAATGTTATTTTAGGGAGAATTCAAGCAAACAACATCTTCACGTGTTGTGGTACATCAAGAAAGAATTGAGCTTCAAGCACACCACAGACAAGTGTGACATGTAATCAAACTGACAAGGTTAACAGCAGGATCTGGTGCAGAAAGCAGCGGGGCACAAGACAGAACCAGTGTGCGGTCTGTTGCAACGCAGCTCTCATCCTTTACAGAACTTAGTGAAAGCTTTCAAATCACGTTGGAAATACAGGGCGGGGTGTTGTAGTACTGTATGACCTCCGCTGAACAAGAAGTACGAAAACAAGGACTACCTGGAGACACTTAAACCATCATTTAAGGAGAAAAGGAAACACACGTCCTGTTCTGTCAGTACTAACTCGATGTTCTGTTGCTTATTTTGTGCTTTTGGCGATAAAATTATTTTCTTTATTTAGTCTGATTGTGAGAGTACCGTGGCATCTACCAGCAGGGTCAAACTGACAATGTTAATCACCCCTAACCTTGACCAAAACATGTGTCACAGGATTAACAGTACATTTTCCTCAAAGCCTATGGGATTTTCTCCAATCTTTAACCGTGTAAGGTGTCAATAGTCATAATCAATAAGCAAAAACCCTGATTTTTCTTTTACTTCAACTGCTAAAGGTCTAAATATGTACTGACCACAACAAAACTCAACAGACCTGATAATGACATGAGATATTTCTCAAATATATAACATAAAATGTATAACACCAACTAGTTTTGTACAGTAGACAGTTAATAAAGAAATATGTAAAAACATGACTGACCAATAAGAATAAAGTATAGCTAGACAACCATACCACAACATCAGACCAAGTGCCCACAATGAAGCACAGAATTTAAATTCATTTTACGATCAATAAGCGAAATATTGATTACAAAAGCCTCGACTGTGGGACTTCCTGCCCCTTGATTATGTGCTTGTCCCAAAGCGGAGAAAATAAATGACTGTTTTACCACACAGCCTTTTGTTCCGAGCTAAATTTCATTCCTGTCACGGAGCGATTGAGCCCCTGAATCAAGCCCCATTTTCAGACCAACAAAGGCTCGATTCTCTCCAGGCTAGTGGAGTGATGCTATTCCAGCCAAGTCACATTTAGTGGAAAACAACGTCTGATGAAAACAAAAGCTTGGGCTTAGACTCACTGCTCTGGGTTAATAAAGGTTTTGCTCCGTACAATGACGATTAAAGCTCTTGAAGTTTTGACAGACTTAAACTGCACTATAATATAAAGGAACGGTTTATTTCACAATGAATATCCATAATGAATGTCATTCTTTACTCACGAAATACGCTGTCATTTCTGCTGTGGAGAAGTGTTGAAGTTTTCTCACGCGTTTGTTAATATCTATTATGCTTGACACTAAATAACATGTTGTTTATTGTTTATTTGTTTAGTAACGCTCTCATTTGATCGCACTTAGTTTTGACGTCAGGTAGGACATTTCTATGTCCGAAACATTTTTGAGCCAATCACCTGAGCCGTAAGTGTCACGTGATTGTGCAGGCCCCGCAGAAGAATAAAATCCTAACAACTGATTGGCTGATGACATCTTAAAAACTCGCCCGGTTGGTGCAGGTGCATTCGTTGTATTTAATGTTAATTAACGTTAGCAATATACATCCATTTATTGGTTTAGGAGCTCCCAAAAAACTCACATTAGTGAAACATCCACCTTTGAACATCCACCATAAATATCGTAAGATTCGTTCAATAGATGTGAATAATGTGTAACCATAGCAACAGCGAATACAGTAAATATTAAAATGGCGACTATGGCGAATGGTATATCAAAACATGCCACGCACACAAACGAGACAACATACGTGCTAAGACTAACTATCCATACTTTAATATTTTATTTATGTTGTGGCATAATGACAATTGCTGTAAGATTACTTATTCGTTGATCATTTAAAATGCAATAAAATATACATGCATAAAGTTTTCTCTATTCTCTAAAACAATTTAGGAATGTTTCAATACCTAATCTTACGTACAAATAGTGTAACAATTGTACATCCACGCACTATTAAAAAAACAGGCTAAGGTTAAAGAATGTGTATCCAAAATAAATGCATGGCATGTGATCAAAAGACGGATCAAAGGAGGTTTGTAGTCGGCAAATGCAACCAGTTCGGCCAGGTGGCTGAATAATAAAATGTGATGAAAGCCAGGAAAGACCAGACGCCGAAATAAATAAATAATATTGTATTGATGTGTTATTCAAATAGATTTCTTCAGCTCAGTAACCCAAAGGCTTTTACATTACTGAATTAAATCTTAAACCATCCAGTGTACGAATATAGTCAATCTCGCCTTATGTCTCACATTATGTCTCAGGCTTGACAAGACCCGTTTAGATTTGGTATATTAGTAAATCTGTCCTATTTTACAAACTGGCATATGAATCAAGCACTTCAAGTTTATTTTCTTTAAACATGGTGGGGAATTGTGAATGTCCACTTACCATTCCAGACAGTAGGTCATGTAAACCTTCCACATAGTACAATGTCTCTGCATGGCCAGCACGTTCTTTGAATGCATGTCACAGTGCTCTGTGGCTTGCATGGCCTGTAGCATGAGTCATATGTTACCGTTCCACTCAGTCAACCTCTGTTGGGTTAATGCAATCAAGCTCTCAGAGGGACTCAACAATTTGGCTGTGCTGAGCCGTCTCTTCAAGCTATTCACACTTCTGCTTGACCTCCTGCTCAGGTTTGGTTCTTTCATTTTTGCTTAACCACTTGTGTAGACCTGGAAACTGGCTTACAGATCATACACTGCCTTATATATTCTGTACATCATTTCTATCAGTTCTAAAGTAATTATTTTAAACGATATCTGAAGAGGTACTCACCTGCCAACAGGGAACATTCTCAGAACGTTGGCTAATATTCTCTAAAATTCTTTAAAGTTACCAAAAATGTTCTTGTGGAAACGTTAGTAGAACATTTTTCTAACATTATATATCAAAACATTAGTAGTAATTTCAAAAAGGTGAATACAACGTCCACTGTTACGTCTTCTTAAATCTTTTAAAATAATCCTTTTAACATGGAAACATACGAAAACATTCATACAACCTAAAATTATTAGCGGGGTCACCAACAAAAGGTATTAACTGTAAAAATGCTTTTAATGAACAGCAGGGCTATAAATAGACTTTTAGGGTGACTATAGGCACAGGTGTGAACCAGAACAGACAATAGATAATAACATATGAAGACAATACAGTAGACAAAACAGTAGACAATAAATGTCATACAGAACAGTTTTAGTTATGAATCAGTTCCTCAACAACTAACCACTACCACTGTGAGCGCATGTGGCTGTTTTTAAATGGATTTTAAATCCCATTCACAGCACAAAGCTTCAAATGTCAAATAATTGTGTTCATTTGTTTGAAAAAAATGGATAAAACAAATTCTTCTTGCAATCAAATAAAATAACCTACCTATAAACTGAGAATGATAAATCACAAACGCCGGTTAGACTATTAAACTAAGGCATATTAAACTAAAAGTCAACCTGAGCTGCGAAAGTGAGCTTGTGTCACTTCATGTAGCTCATGCTCAAAATGAGAACCCCTCAGAGTCGTGATTTGTGACATAATTGAAGGTAATAATTAGCTTAACATTCCACAGGACTGAATGAACGAAAGAATGGAAAAATACAAGCACATTCTGTCCCTCAAATACTGAATGAAATACTTCAGAGCTTCCTGTTTGTTTCCATGCCAACATGATTTCTTTTCTTCTAAGTTACTAGGCTGTTAGCTATTTAAAAACGAGCCAAAAAGAGCCTTTCAGAGTTAGTCTGAAATCTCTCACAAACAACCTACAACTAGGTGCTACTTTGATATTTAGACGATAGAGAATCCTCAATGTATCGTGTCTATGCTGGTAAATAATACACACACTGTTGTTAGTGATGAATTCGTTGTATTTCTAGAAGTTAATATCTTTATTCAATGAGCCCGTATCTTTAGTGAAGTGAACACATTTTATTCAAATTACACCTTTGAAAACACAATGCATGTTTTTAAGTCTATTTTATAGAGAGGCATGTAGTACCAGCAGGATCTCAGTTCTATAAAAATTGTTCTATATAAAAACAATTAAAAATTGACAGAGGTTAAATTCAAAACTGCAACACTACACTAATGTCACAACAGCATCACAACGACATGCTGATATGATGATCTAGTAATACGTTTCTCTCTCCATCCAACCTGTAAGCAAAGAACAAACAAAACCTTCAGTTTTTACAGCATATACTGTATACTGTTACATTGTATACTATTACACTGGTACAAATATACAGTTGGTGGAAGTAAGAAAGGAGTTCATTACCTCCAGGGTTGCGTCTAAGGATGAGCTTTCTGATTTCATCATAAATGAAGATGAGAAGAGAATATGGGAAGGCACAAAACCACCAGTTGGGCCTGAAGATAAAGCACAGAACAAAAACCCAACAGCATCTCAAATCTCCAGCATAACACACGTAATGCTCCGATGTGTTTTATACAGATGAATTAGTTTAGCCTACTTGAGTGGGTACATTCGGAGAGCCACACCCATGCCAGGACAGTAAGACAAGAACGCAGCCAGTGCAGTCTCCTCAAACAATCCAAAGATAAGAATTTTGTTCCTGTAGGCCAGAAATGAAAGAAATGAAAATCTCTATAGAAACGTGGCTTATGCACAGAGCTCATGTGCTTCCCCAGACTCACTTCATTCCCTGCTGGAAGACAGAATTTCTCCTGGTCTTGCAGATGATCAGATCAGCCCACTGGACGACCACGATGCTGGTGAAGAATGCGGTGTGGCACGTGAACTCCACGATCTTTCTCTGTTCATATGTCTAAAAAAATGAAAATGTTTGTGATTATTCTTCAGTAAATTTCAGCAAGTTTTTACACAAACAGGTGTAAATAAATGCTATGGAACACTTGAAACACACAAGTGATGCAATACTGGTTTTATAATATTTTCACTGTGCTAAATTGTGTTTGTGGATCCTTTTAAAAGCTTAAAATCTTCTGACCCCATTGATTGTAAATGCATGGATACCATGGAAGACTTTAATGTTTTTTAAATGTTCTACGTTTGTGTTGAGGGTGAAAAAACTATGAAGAAGAAATAATACTGACCCACTGTTGTCCGTAACTGTCTTCCAGGTCATTAATATGCTTGTCATCCCAACGCACACGAATCCCAAGCAGCCTTGATGGCAAAAAGCCATTTTCAGCAAGGATGACAAAATACGCGAAAAATCCAGCCAGAGCCTGAATCATACCTGTGGAATGACAAAGTGTCTTTCTCAACATCCAACCAAAACATTAGCTAATACGTTCAAGCAATTTACAACTACAGAGTGTCAAGTCAAAGCAAAATTATAATAAAAGACTACATTTCAAAATGGCCACCTACCTATTTGTCCATACGCAATGCTAATGAGTCTTTCATTCACCAGTTTGTCTGTTTTAGGGTTTCTGGGCTGTCTCTTCATAATGTCGCTCTCAGCAGCCTCATATGCCAGTGAAATGGCAGGGACCTTAAAAACCAAAGAAAATGATTAACTGTCATCTCTAGTACATATCAAGTCAAGTTTATTTTCATTCATCCCATTATTCAATTAAAGCCTAATAGCAAGATTAGGACAATCATTTTGACAACAATCACCGCGGGCCCACACCTCAGATGACATATAATCACAGATGACCAAATCACTGACTCTAAAGAAATGTAATATCTAAATAATTATAAACACCATTACACACATCGTAATGAAAACTGGTGGATAATATCCTTGTTTAAGTAGGTGTCATTAGTATATATTTATGTTACTAACTGTGGGTTTACTTAACCATATATTGGGGACAAATTTGTACCCAAAACCTGACAAATCTGAGCAAAACCTCCTTTTGGGGATGTCCTCGTTTGTAAAAATGCTATACAAATATAGCAAATAAAGTTTTTTAAGTGTAAATATGCAGAATGTTTTCTGTTGGGGTTTGAGTGTGGGTTTGGGTTTAGGTTATTTGTTGTTTAGAACTGGCCCTGTGATAAAACAATAGAAGTCAATGGAATGTTCCCATTAAAACAGACAAAGACGTAAAAATGTATGTAGTCAAAATTGAATAGATTCATTGAACAATAAATTTATTGCTAATTAATTTCTTAATGTGACTTCCAGATTTGTCGGTATTCATAATTAACATCTGATGCATTATGTGTATGGGCAGGAAACAACACAAATTTGGAAGAAGAAAATGCAAAAATGGAAGAAACACGATATTGCACCCAAACATACGTGAAATCTTTTTAACACACCGAACAGTCCATAATAATTCACTGCTCGCTCAACTTTCTTTTGATAAGTTTGATAAGCCCGGTGTCTGTTTAAGAACCAGTGGCGCGTGAAAGGAAATGAGAAGTGTCCACTGACCATGTCTGTTCCCAGGTCAATACACAGTATGGTAACGGTTCCGAGCGGCAGGGGGATGTTGGCGATGATGAAGAGCAGGAAGGGTGTGATCTCAGGGATGTTGCTGGTCAGGGTGTAAGCAATGGACTTCTTCAGGTTGTCAAAGATCAGACGACCTGCGGTGGAGATAAAACATTACCAGCGCAGCCCGTTGAGAACACAGAGACAAGAGCGACCCGTCGTACCTTCTTCTACACCCGTGACGATTGAGGCGAAGTTGTCATCTAGCAGGATCATGTCTGCAGCCTGTTTGGACACGTCTGAGCCCGCGATGCCCATTGCAACACCGATATCGGCCTTCTTCAACGCTGGAGAATCATTCACACCATCACCTGTTACAGCTACAATGGCTCCCTGTGGAACGTAAACAGTGTTTTTTAACAATTTCAAAAACAATGTATGTAAATAACTTTTGTATTTATGGTGAGGGACTAAATAAGTAGACTCAATCTAATACCTAAAGGCACACTCAAATAAACCTTAAATGAATAATTCACCCAAACATGACGTGATAGTTCGTCACATTTTTTCCTTGTTTTAATCATTTCCTTGTTTTTTCTCTGTGTTAAGATGTTTTATGCAAAGCTGTTTCGCAACAATGCTCACTGTGAAAAGCCCTTCACATTATAGCGCTATAAATTTTAGTGTAAAATTAAATTGAATCATTATTGTACGCATTGTTCCAAATTCGTATGCTGTCATGCGTTCAGTTTAAATAACCTCCTTGTTTTCCATACAATAGCTGTCAGAGTGACCATTCTGTCAAGCTTCAGATAGGTCATAAAAGCAGCCCACACAAATCGACGCCATAGGCGCCATGTTTGATTTAAGAGCTGCGTGTGGAGTACTGAATGAATTGATTCAAGAGTGAATAATGACACACAAGGGTATCATATAGCTCCAGGCTGCACTTAGAACACAGTGCACAAGTCATGTCGACTGCTATAATGGACTGCTGAAAATGCTTTTTTTGTCCTTCTGAAACTGGACTACAGAAAAAAAGTGTAAGAAATTCCTCATTTTGTGTTCCATGGAAAAATGGAATACCAGGAAAGTAAGTAAATAATGACAGAGCGTGATGGTTACCTGTCGCTGACAGCCCTCAACAATAATCAGTTTCTGCTGTGGTGACGTTCTGGCGAACACGATCTCTGTGTGATATTTCAGGATATCATCAAGCTGTTCACATGAGAGGTCCTTCAGATCTCCACCATGAACCACACAAGCCTTTGCATCTCTGAAACAACAGATTGATTGACTTATTGACTTGCATTCGTTTAAAAACAAGTGACGGTGACGTTTTGTAGAATTTACAGTGTGATACCTCGGGTTGACCTCATTGACAGGGATATTCAAACGAGCAGCGATGTCCTCCACAGTCTCGTTACCCTCCGAGATGATCCCGACGCCCTTCGCTATGGCTTTGGCAGTGATGGGATGGTCACCGGTTACCATGATAACCTAATGGTTCAGAAGTATAAGGGTAAATGATAATCACATAATAATTTAGGTGCAGGTTGGCTGGATTTGCCCTAAAGCATCTCTGCTGTACCTTGATCCCAGCACTTCTGCATTTGCCTACAGCGTCAGGTACAGCAGCACGGGGGGGATCAATCATGGACATCAGACCCACAAAACACAGATTCTCAGTGGGGAAATTCACATCTTCAGTATCAAACTGGAAACCTTCTGGAAACTGCTCATCAGGGAGGTGGAAATGACAGAATCCTGTTAGGGAAGAACTCAAAAAATCAATCCACGATACACACAGACAACACACACAAACACACGCACACGCATGTGCATTTGGCACATGCACAGGAATGCACAGGAACACACTACGCTCAAATTTCAAATTCATTGCATGCCTTTCAAATTTACATTTCAGTTTTTCTTCAATTAGTTTGTATAGTGACATTTTTGTTTTTATGGTCCTGTTTTTATATATAGCATTTATATATTTCTAAATATATTATATATATATATATATATATACTCTTACCCAACACTCTTTCTCCAAGACCTCCGAGCTCCAGATAAGCATTCTGGAAGGCTTCTTTCATCTCATCATCTAAAGGTTGCTCTTTCCCGTGCATCAGTATGGTAGCACAGCGGTCCAGGATTCTCTCTGGAGCTCCTTTCATCACGAGCAGGTACTTTGACTCCGTGCCACCGTCCGGGTTATTGTGCACTGAGAGCTAGCAGCGCAAGCATCAAATGATTTGATCACTTTTTCATTTGATCATTTTTTTCTCCGTGGGATATGAAAATCAAGCATTCTGTGTAATGAGCAGAGCGATACTGAGAGCCTGATTCCAGTACCTGGTATTTGTTAGTGGAGTTGAAAGGTATTTCTGCCACTTTGTTAAATTTTTCTCTCATTTCCTTGACGGATCCGCAGCAGAGCTCGATGCATTTTAGCAGAGCAGATTCAGAAGCATCTCCAGCTACGTCTCTCTGAAGGGTTAAACATGTCAGTAAAATACAGGATAGCTACTGCCTAGCTAACAATTTTAGATGGTAATAATATTTCTGTTACTAAAAATGTTTAATTCTGTAATGTTTTTAAAATGTTCCATGGTATATAGTGTTACAAAACGTTAGGTGCATGATTATTGTGCTCCACATCAAAGACCAACCTTCAGGATTGGAACATTGGTCTGCTCAGCCAGGAACACAGCCCTGTTACAGAGCCCAGCAACCTGTGCCAAAGACGTCCAGGTGGCCGAGCTACGGTCAAAGGAAGCGCCGCTCTGATTTTCCGTGGTGTCGGCTTCATGGATTTGGTTATCAAACCACATGTGAGCTACGGTCATGCGGTTCTGTGTTAAGGTGCCGGTTTTATCAGAGCAGATGGTTGAGGTTGAGCCCAGCGTTTCAACAGCCTCAAGGTTTTTAACCAAACAGTTCTTCTTAGCCATACGCTTGGCAGTAAGAGTGAGACAAACCTGAAGGACGAGTGACAGAGCACGTGTCATGTCTGAAGATCACATTCTGTAAAAATACATATCTGTTCTTTATTTTTTAATCTTAACCTTAAATGTAGTGTAAATTTAGTGTTGCAGTCGAGTCGAGTCCAACTCACGGCACTAACAAGACTCTTGGACCAAGTCTGGTCTCAGACACAGGTAAGCTGGACTTATTCATTTTAAATACTTTTAAATACTGTCATTTAATTTTCAACATATTTCTGGGTATTTTTGTGTATATACCCAGTTGCATTGCTCATCCAGTTGCATTGGCTGCCAATAGCTGCTCGCATTAGATTCAAGGCCCTGATGTTTGCCTTCAAGGCAACTACTGGAACTGCACCTCCCTACCTACT
>JAZGTJ010001939.1:2385-47742 GCA_036877575.1 Botia almorhae
CTGCTTCTCTGACCAGTGCTCTCCTTGCTCGGTCTGTCAGTTTAGGTGGACGGCCATGTCTTGGTAGGTTTGTAGTTGTGGCATACTTGTTCCATTTTTGGATAATGGATTGAACAGTGCTCCTTGAGATGTTCAAAGCTTGGGATGGTTTTTTTTATAACCTATCCCTGCTTTAAACTTCTCCACAACTTTATCCCTGACCTGTCTGGTGAGTTCCTTGGTCTTGATGATGCTGTTTGTTCACTAGTGTTCTCTAACAAACCACTGAGGCCTTCACAGAACAGATGTAGGAGACTAAATTACACACAGATGGACTCTATTAACAAATTAGGTGACTTTTGAAGGCAATTGATTGCACTGGATTTTATTTAGGGATATTAGAGTACAGGGGGCTGAATAAAAATGCACGCCACACTTTTCAGATTTTTATTTGCTTAAACTTTTGAAAACCGTATATCATTTTCGTTCCACTTCACAATTATGTGCTATTTTGTGTTGATCTATCACATGAAATCTCAATAAAATACATTTAAGTTTGTGGTTGTTCTCAGTTAGGCAGGCCAGTTCTTCTCTGTCTGTACAGTGTATAAAGAATAGTGTCATATACATTATAATACACTTGTTATAGATATGGCTGTTTTTGAATTGGTTTTAGGGAAGTGGATCTATGAAGTTCTCATCTCCTCTCAAGGACTGATGCAGATTGGCTGGTGCACGTTAAACTGCAGGTTCAACCAAGAGGTAAAAGCCTCCTTTAATGTTTAAATCTGAAGCACAACTGTTTGGAGGACACTTTTCAGTCTAGAGGTGTACAAGTCTAGCTAGTTTTCATAAAGAAGCTTTCCAAGCCACAGAAATGACAGATTAGCCTAAATTACATTGTGATTGTTTTCTGAACTGTCAGAAATGGGCTTACAGGCTTGGGTTAAGATTAATCCATCTGTGAAATTGTTTTTAAATCTGTCTGCTCCAACAGCGCTAGGTAACTGTTATATGATAAATTGTCCTTACGAAAACAGTTTCGGTCTCATTGTCCTCAGGAAGGGGTTGGGGACACGCCAGACTCATACGCCTACGATGGAAACAGAGTTCGCAAATGGAATGTGACAACCACCAACTATGGCAAGGTGAAACGCTTTACAAATTTAGTTCAGGGGTCATGCCAGGTTTGTCCCTGTGAATTCTGTTAATCTGGAGAGTTTTGACACAGTTCGTCCTGTGATATTCAGACTCTAAATTCTGATTGGATGAGAGTCTTATGAATTTATTGTAAAATTATAATAAATGGATTTTTATGCATGCACATTGTCATTTTTAATGTTAAATTCAAATTTGACTTATTTTAGACATATAGACTAATGCACTAAATTACTTGCTGATTTATTACAGAGATTATAAGTAAATCAAATTTATTCAAATTTTAGTCATTTTATTTTATATACTTTTAGCGTTATAGCTATAATAGCTTTTATATATTCTGTTTAGTCTTGGGCTGCTGGGGATATCGTCAGCTGTCTTATTGATCTGGATGAAGGAACAATTACGTTTTGTCTGTAAGTATAACTGCATTACTCTGTGTGCTTTATGCTTCAGTTTAAATAGTTTATGAAAGGCATCCCCATATTGCATTAGAGTTATAATTAGCATCCGGTAATGACATCTCCTGTGTGCTATTTGTAACGTCAATACTTTGATTTCTCTTTAGAAACGGACAGTCTTTGGGTGTTGCATTCAGTAACATTAAGATGGGGCCCGGCATCGCTTATTTTCCTGCCATCAGTCTATCATTCAAAGAGTCTGTGGCTTTTAACTTTGGCAGCCGTCCTCTCAGATATCCTCATTTCTATAGAGATTTATACACTGCTATGTATATGTATTCTTTGTAGAATTTTTATATAAGTAATTGTATATAATGCATTTTCTGTGTAAACATTTATATAGTATATAAATTATAACACAAACACACACTTTATTAGTTTGTAATAAACATTTCTAAGTAAATCTGAAACCGAAATCTCCTGTAAAAAATAAGAAGTTCTTTAACCATCTGTTGCTCACGTACCCTGTGGAAGGTTACGTTCCTCTACAAAGTCCACCAACCGCTGACCTCATCAAAGCCAACAGACTTCTGGGATACATTAAAACTCTTCTGTCCACCTCTATTGACACACAGGTACAAGCAGAGAACTTAGTCAGTGTATTGCTTTGTGATAAAAGCTAGTGTTCTTGTTGAATTATGATGTGTGTTTGCTTTCAACAACTCTTTTTACCAGGAAAAGATTATTAAGAGGGACATTGGGTCCTGGCAGCTTCAGGGTGATCCAACGGTCCTGATGACCCTTGCACATATATTTAACCATTTTGCACCTCTCATGGTAAACACAATGTTTTTGTATTATAAGGCGATCTATGATTTCAGTAAAGTCACTGTCATTCTACCATGCACTGCTTTATTTATAGGTGTGTGTGTGTGTGTCTGTGTGTGTTTGGTAGTGTAAAGTTTATTTAGTGGAGGACGTGTTGATGAGCTTCTTGTTAAGTATACTGGAGGGCGGAGGGTCTGTAGATGAACATCCACTCATACAACAACTGCTGGACGTTTTCTGGTTGCTTATGGAGGTAAAGAGATGATAACTTAAATTCAGTTTAAAATCTCTCAATCGTTAAAGGACCTTATATGTTAGATCTTAACGTTTGGGAACATTTCAAAAAGTTTGAATAAGAAAACAGTTCACAGTATACAGTGACCAGAGACAATCAACAAATACTGATAAAAGTTTTCCATATGACTTCTGTGTTCTATGTTCCAAGTTCTTGAAAGTCACACAACAGCTTTATTTAAGTGACTGACCAAAACGGAAGTTTTGCCACAGCTGTACAATTTAAATTTACAACAGGTGTAACATTAGCAATGCTAAACGCTATTGGCGTTTAGCATTGCCGCTTAGTCTAACCAAACGTTAAACGCTATTGGTTCTTGCAATACGATTGCCAAGTTTAAATATATAGGAAACATGAATGAGGTTTAATAGCTTATTTTCTTGCAGGACTATGAGGTGAGCGAGTGTTTGAAACAGCTGATGATGTCACTGCTGAGAGTGTATCGATTCTCTCCCATCATTCCCGATATGGGCTTTCAGGTGACAAACTCCTCATCTGTTCTTTCTGCAGCGTCACACAAATGTATGTAGCATAGTGGTTAATGTACTGCTAACTGAAAGGTTGTAGGTTCACACCCTCCATGGTGTTTTATCTACATTGTATTCTTTATCAATACAATTGATTTGCGAATTGTTTCGAAGAAATAGAAATAGACACAATTGTATGAGTAAGAATATGGAGTTATGAAAGTAGATAGTGTAAGATAATCTCAGTTTGTGACATTGTTGAGATGTCCTCTGAAGAGGAGACGGGTGATTTATAAAGCGTCAGAGATGCAGGAGACTTAAGGTAGAGCTTCAGGACAGGGTTGAGAAACACTGCTCTGGCTCATAGCCTGAAGGAGCATGCTGGGAAATCCTGCTTCAAAACACGCGGTCTGCTCTTGTGTTTTATCAAAAGCAGAAGTGTTGACGTCCATTTGGTCTATGGAAAACCACAGCAGTTATCATCAAGAATAATAAGCTGTGAAATGTTTGGGGTGCTGTAAGACGTGTGTTTAAAAATGTTGGTGTGTTTAAAAATGTTTTTTTATATATATTTTGCAGATTCATTACCTGCGTCTGACCACAGCAATCCTCCGTCATGAGAAGTCCAGGAAATACCTGCTCAGCAACGTTCTATATCCACTTTAGTTACTTCATTGTACTTGTTTTTTAGTTATTTCAGGGCAGTTTTGCCTTTATTGGGTTCAGATAGTGAAGGAGAGACAGGAAATAAGGGAGAATTGTGCTGTAAATCTTCAGGTGTGCTGTATTGTGAATACGGTCATGGCTAAAAGACATTGTTAGCGCAGAGAGTTGCTGTGTCGGCATTCACAATATAGCCTCAAATTAAGCCTTAATGCTTATATTCAGATCTTGCACTGCTACGGCTGCTACATAATAATAGTGTTAAGTAATCACATTGAGTGGAATCCTTCCACTGGAAGATATAGTCCCAATAAACTAAGATTAACAGTTGGCCTGTATGGGTGCTGTATGTGCAGTGAAATACACAGAAACTGGTGAACAGCTGACAGAGTATCATCAGTAACTGAATTGACCAATCATCCAGGACTGGAACTGTTACTTTCATAATCGTTTTTATAACACTGCTTCATAAAACGGTTGTTTATGCCACCATTATAGACTGCATAAAGAAACATGTATTCACTTTGCAGATTATTTTACAAAACTTGGTCTTTAACTGTGTCACATTTGATGTTCTGCGGTCTGTGGTCTTCTTCTATATCAAGACCCCTCTGAGGGTGAAGGAGGCGGGGCTAGAGGAACTGATCCCAACCACCTGGTGGCCGACACGCTTCGACAAAGAGGTGAGCGACAAGTCTCATTGTTAAACCTAAAGACTCAAGACTTGTGTAACACTATATCAAATCATCTGAAAATATGTCTGGAACTATCTAACTTATGATGCAAACTGATTTTTGTCCGTGTTTTTGCCTGTGATACATCATCAGTATTTAAAAGATTGTAAAAACTAGCATTTCAGAGCAATTTCAGGAGGATTCTCGTAAATTCTTAAAAGGTTTGTTTATATTTAGATATAAATAACATGGCAACAGTATATATGATGGGTATAAATCATTAAAACATACAATCAACAAATGTAATTTTTTGTGTTTATATATTTGAATCTTGAGGGGTGTAAAAATAAAAAGTTATGTTAATTAAACCAGTGCTGTTATTTTTAAGACTGTTACTGTGATTTGTTTTTGTCATAACTGTGGCATAATCACTGTTATTTATATCATTGAGTGGAAACTTTTTTAAAATTATAGATGAAATATTATTCCCTATTTCTCTCAGGGTAAAGATGAGAGAGATCCACGCGAAGAGACGGCTGAGGAGAGGCTGAGACGCAGGGCATACGAGAGAGGCTGTCACAGGCTGAAGAAAAGGATTGAGGGTATATAACACACTCCCACACACATCACATCAAATACAGCCTGTCTAGAACTGCGACCCTCAGCTGAACCCATGTGTGTTTTATTTTTCTATCACTGGGGGACTAAATGTCCCCACAAGTATGGTAAAAGTCACACAAGGGTAGAAGCCCTTGAGGGAAATTGATTATTAAACATACTAAATGAATGGAAGTCCCCACAAAGCACAGAAACCTAACAAGTGTGCCTGCGTGTGCCTGCGTGTGTGTGTGTGTGTGTGTGTAGTTGTGGAGGAGTTGCAGGTTCAGATCCTCAGACTGATGTTAAACAACAAAGACAAAGGAACGGTATGTTAATTTGTGTTCTCCACCATCTGCACTCCACACATCCGATGTGTCTGATCCCTCTATACTCAAAAGCACTTTAAACTTTTAAGTGTCATTCTTTTCATCTTAATACACTGTGATGAACAGTGACTTTATGGTAATTACTATGGTAATATACTTTCTTAGGCCAGATACAGTTCGCAAGTATGCAGATGTTCGCAAGTATGCGGTTCGCAAGTATGCAGTAATGCAGATGAAAGGCTGGGGTAGCACATTGCAGGCGTGTGGGCCCATTGTAAATATTTCATTGGAGCTGTAGTTTAACATAGCCAGTTTTGAGTACATTTGGTCTTGTTCAGTGTGAAAAACTAAATAAATATTTTGTGTCTCGTATGTAACTTGTGCTAGAAGGCAATATTAAGGGCCATATCAGATATTAACAAAATGTAAAAAGATAATCTAGTGGGAATGTGTTTTTTAAAGTTTTAAAATTTGAGGGAAATTTAGGGGTGTTTTTGCTCAAAGCCTCCTTTTTTTCTGACTGTTGTATGATCCAGTTGCATGATCTAGCTTAATCAGTCAAGTACAGCAAGTACAGTCTAAAAAATACAATGTGTTCTTGCTTCGCATTATGAAATTTGATGCTTTTCATAAAGCTTGTGTAAAATTAAGCTTGTTTAACCAGAAGTTGTTTGTGTGCCATATTTAACTGGCTCAAATGAGTTTATCTTTTCACAGGGGGAAGCGTCCCGATACATTTTCCTGAACAAATTTCGCAAGTTTCTTCAAGAAAACGCCAGTAACCGAGGGGTATGAAGGACATGTTGATTTTTGATTCATTAAAATCACCCTAAAGGCTCTTTCACATGGCCTACCCCATTGATTTCAATGAAAACATGACATACTGCTTTCACCTCCTATAGAGGTATAGAGTGAGTGTTTTTACTGTATGTACATAGTAAAAACGCTAAAAATGAGTGTTAGGAGTAAGAACAGAATCACTCTTGACAGAAAGAGTCACGGGTCTCCAACATGGGTTGGAGAAATGATACGGTCTCAGGATGCTCCTTGTGAATTTTTGAATAGTTCAAGATGTCATTTCGACGTCTAAAAACATTTTAGCTTCTTCTTGGACCCTCTTATTTTTAATTAAAGTGACGTGATATTCAGGGTCATCAATCTGAATTTAACAGGCACCAATCCTTGAGTGTCATTTTTATGTGTCATTTAAGTGATTAAGTTTTTTACATGATTGTTTTTGACTGGATTGACACAGCTTTATGTCAGTAATAAGGCAGTATTTGCCTCCTGCTTACAGATTAAAATCAGTCACATTTGTATGTGCTTGTATTTTCAGAACCCCACAGTTTTATGTCCTCCTGAATACATGGTGTGTTTTTTACACCGTTTG
This sequence comes from Botia almorhae, assembly GCA_036877575.1. Lineage (NCBI taxonomy): Eukaryota > Metazoa > Chordata > Actinopteri > Cypriniformes > Botiidae > Botia > Botia almorhae. The sequence goes on from JAZGTJ010001939.1 coordinate 9,167, forward strand.
ATTATGGCCATTAGGAGCTACTGGGATGAGGGCAGGAGAAAAAGTCCCGGATCCATAAGCAGTGAAGGTAGAAAACACACACAGCGGGTCGATTACATGTTTCTGAGGACTGTTCAGAGTTGCTGCCCATGTAGAATGTTCTGTATCAGTCATATATGAAGCTCCATTTTATTTAGGGTGCTTCTATAGGAGTTAGGTGGGGCAGTGATGCAGCTCACTAGATCAGTGGATCTCAGCCTGTTTGACATCAGGGGCCTTATTGTCCACAACAATATTTGAAGGCCCTTAACACACATTTACATTAACATTTATGCATTTGGCAGACGCTTTTATCCAAAGCGACTTACATTGCATTATACTATACATTGATTCTGAGTATGTGCAATCCCTGGGATCGAACCCATGACCTTGCCGTTGTTAACACCATGCTCTAACCACTGAGCTACAGAAAACCTACACACAAATACTACCCAATAAGATTCTTGAGCATTGCATAACTAGAAACATGTATATTTGTTATAAAAATATCTAAACTAAACTAAGATATTTATTTTTAGTTGATTTAGCTTAGTTATTTATTTTGGCTTGTTTTAAATCATTTAAGTCACGTTGAGGCCCCTATTGGGCCCCAGCCCTCTTCTCTAGATTTTGAACACAGACATTGCACAAAAAGAAAAATAATAAGTGCATTAAAACTGATCTTAAGTTTAACTTTGTATTTAGCTGATTTATATTGATTGATGGAATACACTGGCCATTAATAAACATTAATAAGTCTGTCAGAAAGCTTTTAGAAATGAGGTCACATTCGCAGGTGTTTTACTATTTGGCCACAGATGTAGACTCCATTATCATTGACTGCATTATGAATGCTTTTGCCCTTCACACAATGACTTCATACATACTATGGGCAACAGATTTTACAAGCTTTTTTGTGTGTCTGTCAGATGCCTACGTGCCCCCTCAGATGTTCTACAACGGGAAGGTGGATTACTTTGATCTTCAGCGGCTTGGAGGGCTTCTTTCACATTTAAAGAAAACACTCAAAGGTTGGTAAAAAAAACTGTGCAGCTCCAATACAGACCACCAGAGGGCGTAGAAGATTAATTCGTTTTTTAACCTTTAGGTAAACTGCAGAAAATGTAGCGTTACTTATAATCTTATAAAAACAGGGAATAAAACTTTTAACAGACTTTTTAAAAACGTTTCTACATTTGATTATGCATTCATTTTCATTTCGCATTTTTGATTGCTTATTATGTTTAATTCATAACATGCATTGATTATATCATTTCGTTTGTAAATTGCTCAGATGTAATGTTCGTTTAGTGTTTTGTTTTTCCCAGATGTAAAATGTAATAGATTGATTAACGTAACCGATTAGTTTTAAATTGAGACTGAATGCATTTCGCGCAACCTGCAGGGCGCTTTGTTTAGTTTCTGAATTTGCTTCCAACTTCACTCTTCACCTCATAAACATGGGGCGGCCGTTATGTTGATTTGTGGCGTCATTAAAATTTCAGAAATTATGGGATAAGATGGATGCTGGCTACTTTCAGAAAGACTGTGATGTAGATGGGTATTGATTTCCCCCAAGGCAGCGTCACACACCACAAAAATATTCACAAACAGCAGGAATACAACAAGAAAGAGAATGAACAAGAAATAGAGGCTAAAGGAAAAGGTGGAGATTTTCTTCTCACATGTGAAGAAACGTTTATGTTGTTTGACAACATATTGGCTGGATTACCCAGAATGCACTGAGGCACATCATTCCGCAATTCGTTAATCCCATTCTGACATGCTAGTATAGAGCATGGATAGCATGCAAGTTAAGAATTACCCTGGGATTCACACTGTGATTAAATGGACGATGTCTTATTTCAGTGTCGTGTGTTTTTATTGGTGGTGAGGCACGTCCTGCTGCTTAATTTTACTAGTTCTAATTTCATTATTCTCATCCTGTCTCCCAAAACCTCGTCTTCAGTTGCCGTTCACTGAACACTGATGATTATATTGTTCTTTTCTTGTGTCGCCTCATTGCTGATTGTGCCAAAAACATCTCCTCCAGGAGACGTGCCTCTTTCTGATTGTTTCCTCAAAGCCTTGTGGGTAAAGCTCAACTCGCGTGAGTGAAGCGTGACATGCTTCTAGTATCTGCATTTGGGGCTGTCTGCAACAGTGGCTATTTAGATTTGGCAGGCGTCAGTTTTGACAATAATTTAGTGAAGGATTTGTTGGCTGTGCCTTGTTTGAAATGCCAGTTTTGGAGCTTGTCATCTGCACAATAATATTGCACGTCTTGAAAATATTAATATATATTTAGTGGCAGCTCAGAGCTATTTCTTTATAGCATATTATGCCATTTGTATTTTTGTTTTTATACTGATTTTGTGCATTGAACTTTGCAGTGTTTTCATATCCACTCAGTATGATGTGGTGGAATCCACCATCTGGGTCTCTTCCTAGTTTTATTTATATATTTATTTTGTTTCACACTATTTTTGCATTTTTTTTGTGGTGCCAAGACAAGCGTCGCTATTACTGTTGCTAACTGTTGCAACTATTACTGTAAACTGCTTAAAACACCCTAGCAACCACATAGCAATGCACTTAGAACTGCTCAAAACACCCTAGCAACCACATAGCAATGCACTTAAAACTGATAAGAAAACCCTAGCAACTGCACAGGACCACCCTGGCAGGCACCCACAACACCATAGCGAGAGATTGTGACTTTTGGATTCTGTTACACCATCATCATCATAATCAATTTTATCAAAGCAATATCATCACCATTTCCTTTGTGATTGATCAGGATTTATTTTAAATGTGACTTAAATCAATTATGGTAACGACATCATAAAGCATTTCTGAATGGCAACCTTTCTAATTTTAAAGTCTCACCATTTAGTCACTTTTAGCAAACCTCACCAAAGCTATTTCAGCCATTGCCTTCACTGGACAATTTCCATTTGAGGCTAAATGGATGACCCTGGTTCTCTTTCTGTTACCTGTTTCTATACTGGCTCCATCTAATGGCTTTGTCAAGGGCTCTACTGTATATGGAAAATATCAATATTTTCATCGTCATTTTTTATCCATGAACAGTGAGAGATGGCCATACCCAGACCTAGGCCAGTTATCTTTAGATGAAGGACAAATAGACTATTTAATTATTATATATAATATATATAATATATAATATATATAATTAATTTTATATTCATATTATTTAAATTATTGAACTATTTAATTTTATAAATGCTTTAGATTATATAAAATATTTGTATAACCTTATTTTTAAATCTGATAACCTTAACCAAAAAACCAAATTAACCATTCCGATATTTATTGCACCCTTTTCATAGTTATCAGGTGTATATATCCAGATGACCGTGGTATAAGTCAAATTTATGAATGTGATTCTGTTGATGTTTATGGTCACTAAGATTAATCAACAAAGATTTACTGTTGCATAGAAGCGACTCCCACAGGTCGAACGAAGACGCTATATCAGCCTGGCACCAAATTAATGAAACTGTTTCTCTTGGGTCATCCAACCTGTTTGGCTTCATCCTCTTGGTCTTAAATTATGAAACTGTTTGAGTCATAACATGGTATTATAAATGACTAAATACGATTGGCTTGTCTTAATGTTTATTGATAACATTTGCATCGATCATCATCAATTCGCTCAGTTCAACTTGTTCAGTTGACCCTTTATTAAGCTTTTCACTTAAAATTCACATTTATCCCCTTTGAAAAGCGTTTTACAAAAATGTTTTTACAGTTTTAATTTTGAAAAAAAAAATCAATTTAAAACTTTCCAAACACACATTTACTTTTATTCTGAAAGAGGTTTCATAGTCGCTCTACTTACAAGAGCAAACCTTTGTTGGATAATTTGTCAAATGGCAACAGTTGCTAAGGTAGAATTGGTCAATGGCATTTGAAGGTCAAATTCAGAGCTTAACTTGTGCTTAAAAAGCACAGATATGGAACAATGTCCGTATTCAGCACTTTTACCAGCTTAAAAGTCTCAAGGCCATAAATGTCGTCACTGTTATTGAGATTTAGCTTTTTTCTTCTCTTTTCATCTTTTGTGAACTAGCTGCTTTTATCGTGTATGGCAAAGAGGCACTTTTATTCACAGATACACTTGTGTTGGACAGAGGTTAGATTGCTCTGGATATCTACACGATTGGAGTGAAACGAACAAATATGTCTTCTAAAGCAGTTGTCATGTTTCAGGTCCTCTGATGACACGAAACAGTGATTTTTATTACTTTGCTGTCCAGAAGAAAAATGTGCATTAATAAATTATAGACTGGAGTGTTCGTGAAAAGTTTGGAGCTCGTCATCCATTGAGATGTTTTTCAGAACTTCGAAATTTGAGTCTCGTTCACTTCTTTTTAGTTTAAATTTAGTTGTTTTTCTAACCTTTTGTCAGCAAAAAGAAATACTTTACTTTAAACCATGGCACGTTTTTTTCAATAAAGAATAAAGGTGAGGAGTGTGATTTTCACACCACTAGTGTTACCAAACTGAAACGCAAAAAAATTGTGTGTTTCCTGAACATTGTCTCTTTTTTTTGATTGACCAAACACTTATGGCCCCACCCCAAATGTCTGCTTATGGTGAAGCCACTGTTGTGGGTCAGGCTGGTTGGGAACAAATATTGCAGCCACTAGCGTCTCTAAGCCATGTTTGCAAGAACAATAACTGTTTTTGGCCATTGGTGAGTCAAACAGGAAGTCCCACCCCTTTGGTTACCACAATGTTGGGTTGATTGGGATCCTCACACAAACAAGAATACATTTACATTTAGTCATTTAGCTGACGCTTTTATCCAAAGCGACTTGCAAATCAGGACAAGGAAGCAACTTCAATTACAAATAAATTGTAATTTACAGAATAAATGTTTTCATGTTTACAGTGTTCACACAGTGTTTACACTTTAAGTGTTTCACACTTTTTAAAGCACTTCCTCTTTAAAGACGTCGAATACATGTAAAAAGAATTGTTTTGGTTGTTGTTATTGTTTGTTTTAGATGACTTGGCTGCAAAGGCCAACATTATTATAGACCCAGCAGAGCTTCAAGCCGCCTCCATGGATGACCTGGATGAAGATGAGGAGACCGGAGCTGCACAGGTATATTAATACTGATTTTTAATATGTAGTAGTGAAATAAACGTAATCAAAGTTCAATAGTCTTAACTTTTGGCTTGTGTACTATAAAGTTGAGGTTGGAGTTTAGATGTTGAGGAACAATGACATTACATGTATTTGTGTTTGGGATCTACAGAGACCATCAGGTGCTGTTGCCATGGGTGGTGCTTTGGCCCGGCCTAGCTGGTTAAGCTCCCCAACGCTGGGCAGAGCCAACCGCTTTCTCAGCACAGCTGCCGTCAGCCTTATGACCCCTCGACGACCTCTTGCTCCGCCTGAGAAGGTCAAAATCCGGACACTTGCGTTTGAGCAGAGGACAGAGGAGGACAGTAAGTCCAACATGCCTAATTTTTCATAAGTTGACACAGCTTGCCCCAAATTAGGGTTAAATTGAGACAGTAGGAATATGTGATTGATTTATGTTATATATAATGTAATAAGTATAAATATGAACACACATAAATGATGATAATATAATAATACAATCAATATAGACATAAAGGGTTTACTAGTACACTACATCGTTTGTATTTTGCTGCACATTAATATATTTTATAATCTAGCTACTGTAGGAAAAGGTATTATTTAGATTTATATTATTCAGAATATTTAAATGCAGTGAAGCAATTTTTTATGTCGCAAAGCACAGTTCCACAGTGCCTGAGGCATCTGACAGCTTTACGCCATAGCTACTGTTTTGGGAAAAATGCTTAATTTTTAAATAATTCATTACTAATCTTTAACTAATTACTTGAAACTGGCAAGCACTTTTCAGAATTTGCAAGCTCTAATGTGACTGACTGGCTTTATTTTACCACTATGAGTAAAGTTTTTACGTTCGCATATCCACATTGAAAACTTTACATTCAACTTTGTTTTTGAGTTGTCTGTGAAATAATCAGTACTTATTGTATTTGGACAGATAGAATTCTTAATATTAAGAATTATTGAGTAAAACAATTCTGTATATGGTATTCATGTATAACATATTTTTTAAAACAAGCCCTTAAAAGATATTTAACAATACAAATTATACATGTTGATCACACTGTCTCAAAGTGGGCAGTTCTAGGTTAGAATAAACTGCAATGTGCACCAGACTTTATGACGTAGTGTAGTTCAAAGGTCAAGTTACTGTCTGTGAGACTAGCTGACGCCCATCTCAATCACACAGCTACACAGGGAATCATTTGGAAACCAATTATCTCGACCATGAATGTCTTAAAAAATCTATTGCCAGCCTCAAGAGGAATATGATGTTTTAGCTTCAATCTTTCTGCCTCTTCTATCTTTCCCCTCCATTCTCTCTCACCCCATCTCCCCTCCACCATCTCCAGTTGAGGGAAGCCATGGAAACGACGGACTGTTGCTGGGGCGACCGGTGGAAGAGCCCGACCAGCCAATCACAGAGAAGTCCCTTCTGGAGATTCTGGATGGGGTTGTGATGATGTATGGTCTAAGCGTTCATCAACAGCTAGGCAAGGTAAGAGATCAAAATACGGCCATACTGGATGTGTACGTATGGGTTAAACAAAAAAGGGTCTGAAGGTGCTTTAAAAAGTAGAACTTCACTTGTCCAGTACAGTATTGCATAGAAACGGCTGTGATTGTGCACAAAGTTTGCACTTATTTACACAGCCTGCTTCTGTTGTGGAAGATTATATGAGTGTACACGTTAATTAAATGAATTAATTAATTAATTAAGTAAATAAATAACGTGCTCATTTAATGAGGATTTTTTAAATGAAAAATAAAGTTTCATTCAAGAAATGCAGGCACTTTCTTTAGCCCATAAAACCCAATTGTATAACACCCGTTTTTCAAAACTCATTCTCTATTTTCCCCTTAAGTTCTTTTCCACAAATGTCGATGGAAAAGTCTTTGATTTAGCCGCGCTCCGGCGTGCCATGTCATCTTGACCGACCCACTCAACATCTAAGAACATACAGATAAACGCTGTTGGCAGACGTGTCTCTGCTTTCAAGAGTGAGTCACTTCTGGGTAATACATGGTCCTGCCAACAGCTGTTTTTATGTTACCATCTTTCAGCGGCGAAGAGAAAGAGTTGAACAGAAAAAGCGCGCGGCACTCATGGCTGTAAATGTATATAATTCATGCTGTCTGTAAAGTGCTTCGCTCGGCACAGTTGTAGATGACCTCTAACCCCACACTTGTTCTTAAGCTGAAGGTGGAGGCGGGATGGGGTTTCTGTTCTTTTACTTCCTTTTATCAATCTATCTCTCACTGTTTCCTGTACATATGTTGTAATTCCTGTACATATGTTGTCGTTTTTGTTGCTTACCGTTTTTGCTGATATTCTGAATTTTTAAGGAATAGTTAATCCAGAAATGAAAATTCTGTCATTATTTACTACAGTGTGTGATAAAATTACCCAGCCAATTTGTTGCAGTTAATCGGTGTGTCTTGTGTCAGGACACTTGACTTTGTCTTTTTGAATATTGTAAAACTGCAATTTGGAGCTGTTTTTTAATTTATAGTTTTTAATCATTGGTGTTGTTGTAGTTTGGGAGATATGCTCGTGTTGTTTCAAACATGTACGTTTTTCTTTCATGAACAACAGAAGGAAGGTGGATGCTGTGTGGGAAACTGTCAGACATTGTTAGTTTTATGAATATGTTATTTATCTTCCATTTTCACTTTGGCATATGAAATAAATATATATATACGTATATATAAAATATGTGCTCATACATTTATAGGTTTAATTACTTAAAATTAATTCTGTTCAGGCAAAACATGACTTTAGTGACTTTGAATGTAACATGCCGGTTGTTTGAACTTTTAAACTTGTTAAGCTTCTTTGAACAGAGTTCATTTTGCCTCTCATCCCTCTTTGTGCACTACAGAAGACAGAAAGTTATAGAGTTTTGGACGGACACAAATGTGACTAAACGATAAAAAAATGTTCATCTTTCATTAACTTCTTAAAAAGCTCGTCCTCTGGAGGTCATTTCTTTATTGGAAAACTCTCTTTTGATTCTCATTTATTCAACAGACCACTTTGATTTAGGACGTGATTGTAAAGAGTCAATCAAATGCATTATTTAAATGACCAAGAACTGACTGTCAGAACATGAGCTGTGAGTAATTTATCAAACAAGCTGTCATTCATCAAAATGAGTTGGGTAACTATGGAAACGGTGGATGGTCCGGGATCTGGAATACAACATCCAGAATTTAAAAAAACTCACCGGTCAGAAAGGAGCACAATAGTGTACTTAAAACAGGTTAAAAGCGGACCAGTGAATAAGACATTTTAAAACAGTTATGGCCGGGTAGTCAGTCACTGGTGTTTTATTGATCTCAGCTGATCATTTAGTGAATGCCATTAATTCTTACACTTTGGCAGTACAGGGTCAATCCCTCAGGAGTCATCTGAGGTTAATTGTCAAGACTCAAGGTTACAATGGGGATATATCACCCTTGTGGTATTTAAACCAAAAACCTTTTGGTTACCAGCTCTTTACCTTTCTGGAGCTTTATTCAAGTAACTGGTAAATCCTATGCTTTATTCTTTCAAGGATTCTTCAGATAGACAGTGTAAACCATGACCCCACAGTTTTACTCACTGGGGTTTATGATGCATTAGTTACTAAGACATGCTCATTTACTGTTGGCTGAACAAAATCGGAAACACTTCAGGAGTGGTTCAATCTTCTACAGGATTTCCGAGAGGCATGTGTCGTTCTCTCTAACAGTCCTTCTGGAAACATGATGCTGAACAGAACGAACTGTGATTGGTTGCATGTCAGTCAGACGGCGTCTTGGGCAGTCCTTGGCCAAAAAAAGCTGTTGTCATGACCAAAAGGTCTCTTGACAACAAAATAGCCTCTTCAGTGAAGCCCCATCGACACTCATGAGTTACCGTGGCTTTGTAAATTAATTAAAAGTGTTTCGGTTTCACACTGAGATTTCTTGGGAGCTCTGTTGGATCCTGTTGAGGTTTGTGCTGTCAAGCAAAACCGTCTGATTTCACTAACACAGTCTTCATAAAGACTTTTTTAATTGGCTTGGCACTGTGCAGTCAGAAGACTTGCCTTGATTATTGATATACGGTAGATTTCAGCCACAGTGTGAAGAAATATCACCATCACGCTGCGTAATTTCATCAAACTCTAATGCATTTTTTATTCTGCTGAGCTTGAGAGGGCCGTCTGACCGTAGTCTCAATAAATAATCTAGACAAGGCCTCACATTTTGGGAATAGCCTAAAGCAGTTGCTCAAATGGAAATGAGCTGTGCAATGATGAGATTTTTTTTTCTAAAACCATCAGCTTTTCCACAGAAATTTGAACTCGCCTAGAAATTGTTAGGTCTGAAACATAGAATCAGGCAGGTCACCCAAAGCTTTGAACATGGCAAGCTTGATTTTACATGTCATTGCGTCTTGAAGTGTGCGCTAAGATGCATTAGCGTTCTCAGTATTGCCAGAAGGGGCGCTATTGTGCATAAAAATGAATACGAAAATGCATAAAAATGCATTTAGTTAGCATAAAATAATGTTCATAGCATTGAATATTTAGAAAATATTTGAAAATTCTTCTGATGGTAGCATGTAAATAGGATGTCTAGCTCTACTAACTGCGGTTAGTAGTGAGGTTGTCTTTTTTTGTGGGCTGGTCTTCATCAGAATAAGCCACAAAGTTCTGTGAGACTAAGGCAAGAAACACTGTCTTCAAATACTGTACATAGAATTGGAGATTCTGCCCAGTCAAATGTTCTCTATCATCAGAATGTCCCGCCCCATATTATCACCTGCCACATATTCACCCAAACTTGTTTTAATAAGAAATCATCACAGTAACATCACAGCACTCTGCAAGCGATTTCATTGCATTTCAGTCTTTAGGTACATATTACCAAGTGTGTGGACCGCACATTTGCAGTCGTCGGTCGCAAGCTTGTGTAGCATGTGTATAAGCCTTTAATGTGCACTTACTGTAAAGAAAACTGTTCTGATTCCAGCTCTGTCAGAAAGGTTTGTTCTCAGTTTAGTGTAACCTATTTAAACCTCGTCTGTGCCCACAGGACAAGGTCACCGGGATGATAATTTTCCCTATTCCCCTAAAACTGGTGGCTATTTTGGACTCCAGCAGAATGGCTAGTGATTATATTACTGCTTGAGAACAAGGGCAATTTAGTGTAGCTACATGCTCACTTTGACTTTGAAGAGTCTGATGGTGTTTGTGTTTGTATGTTTTTCTGCAGATGGTGGTTGTGTCCGATGACGTGCATGAATACGCAGTTGCCCTAAAGGACACGGAGGAGAAAATCGCCCGGTGCCCAAGCAGGGTAAGACCACCATATCAAGAATGTTGCTCGTATCTGTTACATAAATATACATACATATAATGTTATATATATATATATATATGTTATGTATATATAACAAAAAAGAAAGCCCTGTATAGCAGTTCAATTTGTGATAACAGTGATTATTTTTTATAAAATAAATTATAAGTTAATATTGTTCATATTGTATATATTAATATTGTTTATATTTATGATTATGGATTTGAACAAATCTTTAAATATTAAACTGGTGCATAATTTACCACTTACTTGCACTGTTGTGAACATAAATCATATATCAGATTATGTAGACTTTTATTTTAAACCAGGTTATAGTTTTCGCCCGGCAGACAATAAAACAGGTTAAAAAAATCTCTTTAAAGAAGCTCTGAAGAAAAGATTTAAGTTCTATCTAGAGGCATATTTAAGCCAATAAGAAATGATAGAATATGCCATAGCAGCTACCCTAAAAACCAGCCTAGCAACCACACAGCACCCAGCACACCCATAACTGGAAACATTTTGAAAACTGCATAGCAATGCCCTGGCAACCATCTTTTACACCCTAGCACTGTGGCAGCCAGTTTTGAAAGGCTAAGCATGCCTCATGTTTTTCTCAGAAACTATACAAATTGCATTATTTATGATAATCATGTGTCATATGGCAGAGATCGGATATTCTAGAAGAGTTACAAAAGAGCCAGAAGGTATTCGCTGAAAAGCTAAACCACTTGAGTCGCAGGCTGGCCTGGATCAACGCCACCATCTATTCCAAGGTACCTGTGACGACATCTGCTGAAAAACACCTGCTGAACCAGCCTCTCATTTTAAACCGTATCATTGACTTTCACAGTGGGGGGAAAGTTGCATTGATGTGATTTTTGTAATTTTTTTTTTAAAGAAATATCTAGGTGTGCTTTTAACAAAGCACTAACAGTTTGAAGCGTAATATGCCCTGTAATGGCCCTTTTCAAAATGGCATTTTCGAAAAAATGTTTTTAAATGCCATTGCATTTATCACAGATTTTGCATGCATAATAGAATTATAGGAGATATACTTTACTAAAGTAAGAGTTTGTAGTAAGTTCACTCATTAGAATTAATACAATGTAGACAAACTAAAGCAAAGCTCCATTTATTAAAGCTCATTTGGAAACCTTCGTAATTATGCTAGCATAATCATGAGTTCATTAACATATGAATATGCACAAATGTTAGTCTATTGGTCATTTATATTGGTTATTTATGCAGATGTCTTAAAGGTACAGTAGCAGTAATAGTCTGTTTAGTGCGTAGTGTGAGAGAGAGGATAGAAAATGACAGTTCTAGTAATCTTAAAAAATGCTACAGGACAGCATATGGCCACTTTAATGTAATGCTTCTAGATTCTCTGAGAAAGTTCTTTGAATAGTTTTAAGCCTGGTAACAATATATTGTACGTCATTTGAATGAAATGCGTGTGAATGCAGGAGAAGATGTTGGACGTGTACTGGCTCCTGCAGGTGTGCATCCGCACCATCGAGCATGCGGACAGTACAGGTTCCTTGTTTGCATTCATGCCGGAATTCTACCTCAATGTGGCCATGAACAGCTACAGCGCCCTCAAGAACTACTTCAGCCCCTCCAACAGCATGGAAGAGCTTCCAGGTCATTATCAGTTAATACTCTTCACATACACTAATTGGCTTTACCAAATGCAGCTGGAGGTTGTCTGTGTAATTATGTACTGTAAATGATATTATTTGTTAAAATTAACAGCAGAATGAACGCTGAAATGAACATTTCGCTTTGTTTTTGCACATTTGTGGGGCAACCAGATCTTTAATAAAAATATATTGGGGTTGGTGGCCAGATCAGTTATTTTTAACTGATCTGTTAAAAAAAGTTTTACTTTTCGTACAGTTACTCTGCATTATATTTAATGCAAAAGCTGTGTAAGCATTATTATTGCAAAAATGTGAATAAACGTATTAAAGTACAGTATTCTGCTTTCTTTCATGTAAACAATTATTGCAGATAATGATTTTAGAGCATCAGTATGTTGGTTTTTAATTTGCATTGTGATTTTGGTGTGAATAGTTAGTGTTAGTATGAAAATCTACTCCCACTTTACATTAAATTACCCTAAAATATAAACAAGGTTCAGGGTTGTTTCTGTGGAGTTTCACTCATTCTTGTGTTTTATACTGTTGACACGTTTAATTTACCCCCAGGTTATGAGGACACACTTACGCAGCTCGCAGCCATTCTAGCCAAACACTTTGCAGATCCACGTATAGTTGGAACAGGTGAGAGAAACCTTCTTCAAACTCACGCAGTGTGATGTCTTCATATTTCCTATTGGTACAATGTAATCGATAAGCCCCGCCCACACCGCAGGCAACTTTGTTCCTGCACGTCAATAGTCATTGTACTGGATAGGCGCTAGTAGCAGTTTCTAGTTCTGATTGGCCGAGCAACAGTTGAATGTAACTACTGCTAAAATCAATCCACAGCATTTCTTGTTTACACTGAAACATGCCACTGAAAATGACCCTCAAGTCTAAGCAAGTGACGTTCACCTTATTACAGTGTGTGTTTCTGATTTAAAACATGTTCTAATGTTAAATCATGGGCCTGATGTTTTCATGGCTGTTCAACAGAGGGTCTTCAGGTTCTTCTGTAGATGCACACCTGCTGTAGATGTGGTGGTTCCTAACCATGAGTAGCTGGATGTAATCACATTATCTTGTCCCAGACAAAGAAAAGCCCGAGCCATTATGATTTATGACACAAATATTAAATTAGGCCTGCTCTGAATTTTCAAGCTGCAAGACATTTCCTGTGTTAATGCATGGAGTCTCTCTCTCTAACTCTCCCTCTCTCTCTCACCCACACTCTCTCTTTCTCTGGTCTGTCTTTCTATCTGTCTGTCTGTCACCATGATCACCAGCGCTGTCTCTCTCTTTCTCTCCGAGTTACTCGTGACCGGCACGTCTTTGAAACCAATCCATTTCTGTCTCTTCGCTCTTGTTCTTTCTCTCTGTTCTCTGTTAATATTCTGTTCCCATTACCTGCAGGGAGATTTCAACAGCCGAACAGCTGAAAATATGTGAACAATCCATTTGTCGGCTGTTTTAATGGGAATTCTTTAACTTAATATAGCCGCTGGCCGGCATCGTTCATCACTGGAGTTCATTTCTCACATAAAGGTGTAATTAAAAGCTTCCTCTTCAGCTCTCAGGCAACGTGAAGGCGTTTGCAGGATGAGGTTTTTATTTTTGTTCTGTTGAAGATTAGGACTGTGAAATAAACACTGAATTCGTGATTCACAAAAACCGAAGTGCTATGCAAATGAACAGATGTTATTATACATGACCCATTTGTTTGAATTGCTTTTCATAAGAAGGCTTTTTATTATGTTAACACTCTGTTATGTCAATGTGTGTTTATTATGTTTTTTGCATATTTATCTTGTTTTTTGTGGGGGGTTGGTTACTGAATGCCTAATTTTTAAACATGGCCGTCTGACTGCAAGCAAACAGAAAACATAAAATGCATCTGCATTTTGAATGCATCTGCAGTTTATCTAAACTAGCTTTATAACTAAAGAGGCACATTTGTTGTCATCTTTGGGTACGTTTGAGTTTTCGGTTCATGTATCGTTTTACATTTTCTTCACCAAAACCTCCATTTTGTAATTTTAAAATTTTCGTAACAAAAGTGAGCCAAAGTGGTAAATCGTTACCACATTCAAGTGCTAGGTACTAATAAACATTGACTAAGTTCAGTTTTAGCAGATATAGGCTTGTCCCTTTTGGGTCAGAAGATTAAATATATTCTCATTTAAATGTGACATACTTCTGACTAGTAATAGTGTTTAGTTTGTCACAGCCATGAACATAATTTTATCTTTTTTAACTTTATACTTAAAGCAAATAAATGTACTTTGAAACATCTCGTCCTAACTTTGTTTCAAATGGAAATGTGTTGACACAAAGAAAAACGGTTAATAACACACACCAGTTATTCACTTTTACACAAATATTATTGTTATTGTATTTCTTTGGCTCAACAGATATCAAAGATTCTCTGATGCAGGCTTTGGCCAGTTACGTGTGTTACCCACAATCCCTGCGAGCTGTCGAGAGGATCCCAGAGGACCAGTAAGTGCTTTTGTTACTATGGCAAGCGAAAAATCTTAAATGTTGATGTTTTAAACCAAACGTGTTATCATTCCGATCACTATTTATAGTTGAGTTGTTAAGAATTCTCTGGAATGCAATGAAACATAAAATCGAGCTTGTGTTGTCACTCGTCAGAAGTTTGGCTGAGAGACTAGCTTGCTACTTACAACTCGTACATCTTTCAAATAGCTGAAGCTGTAAACTTCAGAAATGTCTAATTTTGCGATTAGCTCGGCAGCACTCATTATAGCAACATAGTCATTTGTAAATATGCCTGACAAAGATAACGCCAAAGAGAGTTTCCTAAATCCCAAAAAATGGAAAAAATTGGGATGTAAAGGCAGCCAATCAGGGGTGAGTATAGTTAACCTATGGTCTATGGTAATCTATGGTCGCAAGTTCTGTCGATACCCAAAAAGCTGAATGATTCAGTGTTTCCCGAAAACATAGTTCTAACAAACATTCAGATGTGTGACTGATTTCTAGGTTTTTGGGAAACAGTCATGACTAGCTAGTAGTTTCTACAAAGATGCATCTTACTTTGATGGTTAAGTAGCGAGTTACGACGTTGTATGTGTTTATCTTTAGTTTCTACTGTCTTTTCTTGTTTGTCTCTGTTGTAATGTTATTTTGCATGTAATGTAAGTTATTTATGCTGTGATATCTCTCAGGCGAATTGCTATGATGAGGAACTTACTGGCTCCATATGAACAGAGACCGTGGGCTCAAACCAACTGGATTCTTGTTCGTCTTTGGAGGGTATGCTGCATCTTATTTTCCTTTCCTCTCTAGCTCCCTTTATCTCCACCCCCCACTCGCCTTTTCCTTTTCATCTTCTCCCTCCATTATGTCATTAGATTCCAGCTCAGAATAAGTGCCTTATATCAAAGCCATTATGCTGAATATCTCTGCGGCCGTTTCCATTTAACATTATGAAATGGTTCTGATGAACCAGCGACTCCCATTTCTTTGTTTTAACATTTGCTCTACTCTTGAAAAATAGGGAGCATTGTTCTTTATCTCTTAGAGAAAGCTTTATTCAGTCTATTTGTCTAAAAATGAACTTTATAAAGTCTTTCTTGCTCATTTTTCTATATTTTTATGAAACGGGCTGTTATGAAGTGTCTATGTGCAGAACTTATGAATGTTAATATTTAACAGATTCACTTTATAGAACAGTATCACTTTATTTCTTTGCGGTTTAAGCTCTCTGTCCTTTTTTAGGCATGTTCACACTGCAGCTAAATATGATTCTTTTAATCGATTAATTTCTTTTCTATACACATTCACTTTTTTGTGTCATTCTAAATCTTGGGTTAATTTAATCATGGGTTAGTTGTTGCACTACAGTAGTGTTGCAGTTCAGAAGCAGTAGATACTGCTTCACACAGTATATGCTTTATCCTGGGTTGACGGTCACATTTTTGCGAGGTTAATAAAATTTTATGGACAGACAGAATGTGATGTGAATGTGACAGAGTGTGTCTAGTTTTAATAACTGCTTTTCTGTCTGTGGAAATGTATGTTAATATGCTCTCAATGTCTAAAATCCTACAATAGATACTAAAAAAAAAAATTAAAAAAATGCAATAGAATGTTTCCTTCAAGCTATGTTTGTTTGTGTGTTCTCTGGGAACTGAACCCATGACCCTAGAATAGCAGTTGAGCTACACATTCCTGTATTCTGTATGTACACTGAATATTAATAATGCAGCGTCTACTTGACATTGATTTGTCTTGGTTTTGTCTTTAGGGTTGTGGCTTTGGCTACAGGTACACACGTCTGCCTCACCTGCTAAAGACCAAACCTGAGGACGCCAACCTGCCTAGCCTGCAGAGTGAGTCACTGACAGTTACTTCAGCCCGTCTTACGACTTTCTAAAAGCTAAAAACTTAACTTTTCTTTCCTGTTTCCTGTTTTTATAACGCCTTTCTTGTGGTTTCTCACATTCTGTTCACACAAAGTTTTGTTTACCTGTTTATTTGGGCTGTTTTGTCTTTTAATTACTTTATAAACAAAATCACCATGATATCAACAAATATTATTAACAAATATTTTAACTTGAGCAGATACTTATGTACTTTTGTCATTTCTTTTTAAATTACGTTTTTCCTTCCCTCATAAATCATTGTTTTTATATACGTGTGTGTGGTCATGTAAACAGGATTTAAATAATATCCCACATTTGCCAAAGCAAAACACTAAATCATCATTCACCCAGAGCACAATACATGCAGAGACTAATTTATATTTTCAATATGAAAGTAAACAAACATTCATTTATAATCCTAACCTGCTGCCGTACAGTCATTTCCAAAATATAAATTACCAAAAAGCTGTTCTTTTCCAAAAAGCTGTTCTTTTTTCCAGAAAGCCGTTCTTTTCCAGAAAGCCGTTCTTTTCCAAAAAGTTACATAAGTGCTCAAACAATGTTAGTGTCTTGAGAATTGGTTGGGTTGTTAAATTTTGTATGTACTGCTTATTGAAATGGTAGTCTCTACCCATATACTATAGTTACTGGAGTGTATTATTACTGTGATAAGTCTACAGTAAATTTATTGTATACATTAATTAAATGATGTAAACTTTGTTAGTTATAAGTGAAAATGACCGGTGTGCTGTAGTAAAATAACTGGTATATTTGATAGAAACTATGTTAGGTTATCATTTTATTAGGGGCTTAAACTGACATGTACATTACACAAGTACATTCTCACCAGAAAATATGATTGTTGCTTGCCCTTGTAAAACTCGTATAACAATGTTAGGGAGTTGCTATGTGGTTGCTATGGTGTTCTGGTGGTTTCTGGATGGGCACTGCATACTTTGTTTAGATCAGTTGGATCACTGTTTTAAAGCAAAATTCAATACTTAAAGTATTTGAAATAACTAATCATACTATGAGCAGTGATAATAAACATGATTACCTCGGTAACTATTATTATTAATGGCTATAATGAAATTTTGAACAAGTGACCTTAAAAAACGTTCAGCAATCTATGATATTCAGTAGCACTAACTGTCTGTAATAATATCCGTTTGACGTCAAACCGTGGCAGGCATTTTTTGTTTAGTGTTTCTGACCCTGCAGTCCACATCCTCCAGATCAATAATGTTGAACACTGACTACAGATGCAGGAGTTACTAGGGCAGTTCTGATGTCACACGGTTGTGAAAAATAATCTTTTGGCTTAAAACACATTAAACTCACACTTGGCACCTCCATGCGTGCACGCACACAGAGAAACAATGATTAGGGCGTCCACTTGTTGTCTATTATTTCTTTCAATGGCCTGTCAGATTAATAGTTTTTAAGAGACCGCCCATTAAATCAAAGCTCTGATGTCGACCAGCAATAATTCCCTTATCAATTTACTTTGAAGCTGTATACTCTGAATTTAATCACTCAGTTTACTGCTGCTGCTATTTTTGAGACCTCATGATCTGATTATGTATGAAATGCAAGATGTCATTGCGATTCTTTGAAGGGTAAAAGCAGGTAAAATGACATCTTTAAATATTAAGTCTGTTGTTACTTGGTAAAAAGTCACTTTTAAAGTCAATGTAAAGCACTATTTGCAACCCATTTTACTCAATTAGTAATAAATTACGAATTAATTACTTTGAGAAAAGTGTTCATTAAATATCTAAATTGAGTTTGTTAAATCAGTGTCTAAATAGCTATTTAGTTAATGGGTAGCATCATCCTTTGACTGCAGCAAAAGGTTTGGTGCTTTTTGAAGCCTTAGCTGGGCAAATACCGGCCACTTGTGCGCTGTTTTGGGATGGGGTTATTAAAGACATATAAATCGCATGGAAAATTTAACTTGCGAATTTACAGCCTACTTTTCCAGCGGCCCTTCTCATTATATGGTCACCGCTTCGATGCAAAGAATTGTGGGAGCTGTCAGAGGTGTCCAGAGAGCTCCTCACCCACTTCATCCATAGGAACATAGAGGGACTCTAGTGAAGCTAGAGGATCCACCCGCACACGAGTGTTTCTCCAAGACAAAGCAGAGGGAGTCTATGACTTAAAGGTGCTTTCTTGTTGTCAGTCATGGTCACCATGATTTGCTGTTGTATGGAAAAGACCTGTGTGATTCTTCAAAATCTCATATTTTTTGTTCCACTAAAGAAAGAAGGTCAAACAGGTTTGGAAAGATGAAGGTGACTAATCAGAATGTGGAACTCTAGTACCAGAATTTAGATTTTTGGGTGATGAAGTTAAAGTGATGTAGAGGCTTTTCCACATGCACTTTTATTTTCTCTTTTTGTAACTCTGTAAAGGGACACTTTTATTTTCCTGACACTTTGCGCCATGCATGAATTCCTTCCCCGGTCTGATGAGTTTGTGTCGATTCTAATTTCATCTTTGTTCACTCTCATTTGCATGACGTCCAGGGGATTTGTCAGTTGCTAGTTTCAAAGTAAGTTTCGCTTCCATTTGTTTCTCTCTTCCCCTTCCGCTCACCCTGATTATCAAAGAAACACTATCCTAAGTGCCGGTTTGCTCTGATGTTGCTGTTCTGACTGATATGAGAGTACAGCTGCCTCACAGCAGACTCAGCAGGATTGTGTCCATGTACCCAGTCTTAACTAGTTTTAGTGCTGTCTTGTACCTTTATAAAGATTTAGTTGTTCAATTTTGTCCTGTTTCTTCCCTTTGTTTGCTGTTGTGTTTCATACTTGCCTTTAGTTTTTACCCTTTTCTCCATAATTGCCCCCAATTACCGTGTCATTGATGTTTAACCTGTTTTTCCTGTTGTAAAATATTAGTCAATTATACAGCTCAAAACTCTGGCTGTGCTCCAACTCAAATGTTAAACAGAATTAACATTTATTTGACCTATTCTTGGGCCTAAATGAGCGTGCTAGTAATACTTCATGCCAATGCCATAGATGACTACTGTAAACTCAAAATCAGTACATTTTCTTAATTTATTGCTTTCAAAAAGTTCAGAAATCTCTAGAATTTTTCTAGCTGATACAATATATGGTGGCTAACACCAAATTACCATAGTTTTACTGTAGAAATTATGGTTCTGTGGCGGAAACTATTGTTGCCTTTATACATTTATGGGAAAGTCATTAAAAACAATCTTTAACAGATGAATAGTTATATAGCAATGCACATTTAAGTATAATGAAAATATATTAATTCTTTCATGGCATTAAATATTTAAGTTTATCTTAAATGATATAATCATCAAGTTATGAGAGTAATATGTAAAATTATCTTTAATAACTTCATTTAATGGAATTATGGCAGCTTTTATAAAGTTTTGCCATTGCTCAGCGCAATAAATATACTTTAAAAATGAGTGAAAGTTAATGCTAAATTAAGTCACTGTAAGTTGAAAAGGTGTATTTTCTGTACACTAGCTATGGTATCCTGTTTAAATATTCAAAGGTTACACATGCATATGTAAATTTCGACATGAATATGTAGATATGATTAGCATAAACAACCCCAGTGCACTTTTCTGTTTCTTCAGATAACTGTAGACAGAGGTAATGAGGAAGTGAGGGAAATTTTTTATCTTGATCTTGTGTTACATTTTATTGTAATGTATATAAACAATCGGAGCTGTGGGTGCGCAGTAGCAGCAGCCGCAGGTTTGTATTTAGCCTGCAACAATATCTCAAATGTATAAGTGTAAAGCATGTTCCATGTAACACGAAAGCATGTATTTACTGAGCTTGTCCCAGTGCATTGTGGGATTGCCTTCTCGGTGAACAATACATTTGATGCTGCATTAGAATAGAACCAAATATAGATGTTTTAGAAAGCAGCATAATACTACTGCCTACCTTTTACTCTTCCTATAGAGTAGCGTTTCTATGAGGCCCCAAATGCTGCTTGCAAGGTTTTAGAACAGAGCTGATTGTACACATACAAGTCAGTTTATCACAGAGCACCACTTGATGTGATTAGTGTCCTGCTGTATCTTTCTCCTGGGGTTCTGAAATGTGCCTGCCATGTCGTAAATGACATAAAACCAGCCTCTACTTTGATGTATATCTCTCTTTCTGTCTTTTTATGTATATGTACATGTATATACATCTCTTTCCTTGCACATAAGCCCCTATTTCCTAACCCGCCACTTAGCAATAAGCAAAGACAGACATTTAATTAAACATAAAGGTTGTGTCTCAATCTGAGACATGCACCTCGGCATCGAACGATTAGCTTTATTTAGAGCTTTATTGCCATTGCTTGCTCCTGCTTTTAACACTGTGCTCTAAGGCTCTTAGCGTGTTTGCGCTTGCTGTGCTTTCCCAGATAAGCTATTAAATTACCCAGGGTTCTCTTTGTGTGTGTGTAATAAGTGCCCTTTCCATGTTCACCAGACATGGGCAGATAGCAGTAATAAAAGGGACGGGGTGATGGTTTCCCATCAGCCCTCTCTTTTGTTGTTTTGCTTGATATTCTGTGTCGTCATTTCACAGTAATGCGACTCACAGAAACGATTATTCTTTTATCGCAGGTTAATGATGGGCTGGTATTTGCCATTTTTATATTATTTTTATGTATTTACAGTTGTGGGTTGATTTGAAAAACTAATAGAAAAGAAAATTACTTTTTCTGTAAAGTGGTTTTCTTGGAAACTGATTTTCATTTATTTTAAGGTATTCTTGTCATTTGCAAATGACAGTATTACAAAAGGACAGGCCTTTTGTAATACTGTCTGGATGACAGTACTGTACATACCATGTGATGTAGAATGTTTCTATAGTAGGAATTGTGCTATAGTGTTTACACCATAGTGTATGTGTTTACGTGGCTGTCAGTGGACAGAGCAGGTTTGCGTTACAATTAAGAGCGACATCGAATAATGAAATCAATTTAAATGACAAACAGCTTGTTATTAAAGCGTGTTTTTGGCCTACATTCACCCAGGCAGAAAAGAATAGTCTAATTTCTGTAGTCCAAACAGGAAAAAATGCACATCATGCAATTTGTCCTTTACAAGCCTGATCGAAGCCACCTTTAGACGTGGTTTAAAATCCAGTGTAAAATAAGATTTTTGTTAATGCGTCTGAATAGTCAGATCAGATTTTATGTGGTTTTATCCATCATTCTTTGAGCGTCAGGTGTTGGGTCAAAAATCTTTTTGAATCTCCTGAAGATATCACATTTGCACCAGTCATTGCTTTTTTCATGGGTCCATAACCCTTGTTTAACTGTGGTACCCATGATGACTAAGAAACAAACATTGTTTATGAAATTTGCATTGTTACTATGACAACCCATGTAGTTGTGTTAATAAAACCAACTGCAGTCTGGACAGAAGAAGATCAGGCTATGTTTTGTCATATTTGCAATGTAAATAAAGCCATAGAAGTGATGGACTTATATACATAATATTCTTCTTAATAAAACTGACATATTTGATGTGCTCTTCTCTGATTGGCTACAGAGCCCTGCCCATCACTTCTGCTGCAGAAACACATGGCCGAACTTCTCACTCAAGACAAAGACATGGCCGCCAGTTTCCTCAACAGTGTCCTGAACCAGCTAAACTGGGCCTTCTCTGAATTCATCGGCATGATACAGGAGGTAAGAAGCTCATGACGTCTCACCGCTGAACATTTAATCACCTTAAAAGTAGGTGCTGCTGTATCACCTTAAAAGTAGGCAGTTGTGCTGCTGTATGCAAGTTCTATGCTATCTGCCATTGGTCAAACTGACAGGTAGTCCCGCCCCAAACACGCCATTGGTTAAGACAGAAGTTGACCTGCTTACACGGAGCACAGAACATGTTTTGAACTTTTTCAGAACTTTTTAAGGGAAATCTTTAAGGCTTTAAATGATGCATCTCAACCAGAGCTAGTAAAGTATTCATAATTTCACTGTAATCACAACTGACATTTCATGTTTGAACCATTTACCATTATTTTGCATTTTCACCTTTTTATGCAGGTGTCTTTAGAATATACTATATTTGTTGATTAAAGCTCTAAGAATGACATGATAGTGTTAACTAGATTGGATAGCAAGCTAACTAGATAAAGCTGTGCTTGACAGTGCAAACACTGCTAAGCAGTTCTTATGATGTGTTCTGGGTTGCCAGGATGTTGCTAAGCAGTTTCTAAGGTGATTTTTAGTGAGTTAACATACAGTTTAGTACAGCAATCGTCATACAATCGCCATTTTATTGTTTGTAGCAGAAATGGTGTGGGACCAGAGGTTTGCATCAGATTTATATATTGTGGATCACTATTCCTAAAATATAAACCTTGCTTTAGAAAACACCACTTATAAATGTCACCATTCTGTATGAATAATGTTATGACAACAAAGCAGCGGTGTAAATGAGAATTACAAGATTATATCTAATAGATCTGTTTATTTGTATTGCATGTGTGTGTCCTTGATGAATCACGAACAGCATTATCCACCTCAGCAATTCCCCAAGTCTAGTTTGAAATTGCAGTCTTTCCCACTTGTACACACAGTTTCATTAGTTACAGTTCCTGCAAGACATTGATATTCCTCAAACATTCTGGCTGCAGTTTGTATTGATATTTTCCTCAACAGTTTGTTCTAACCGTCTGTCGCTATGTTATAAAGTTCTGCAGTTCATTTAGACTGAACTGCTTATTGTGCAATTTACCATAATACTTTGTTTTGTAAATAACATCAGTTTAAGGTGTGCTATCAATTTTATTCTTTTTGTAAACTTTTCTTTGAGCTTTTTCATAAATGTGAGATGTTTTATCATGTAATAAACACAGTCTTTCATTGGCTGACACGGTTAGAATGTTCAGCATTTAACATGTAACCAACGGCCTAGATGTCATCATAATAGTTGCTAGATAAATTCTTATTGGTCTTCTTTTCTACATACTTAATTCTGATTGGCCCGTGTCCTGCATCAAATCAACAGCCACCTTTTTGCCCTAAAGGCAGTGTTGCATCACATATTAAATTTAAATGTGCACAACCTATGGTAAAGAAGATGCAGGCTTGTGTCAAGACAATAAGAATGTAAAGTTCAAACATTTATATGGAACCACAGCCTAAATTGTAAGCTGACCTTTTAACTTCTGTTCTTTTGCTGTCTTGTAAACGCTGGCATTTCCTTTGCATTTCCAAATGCAAATGATGTTTACCTCACGCTCTGTTCACCTCCTTCAAAACATCTCCCAGCTGTGCGCTAATTTGATGAGTTTGGCACCATGGAAACAACCTTTTAGGCGAGAGTAGTGCCAACCCCTCCCACAGAGGGGCTGTTACTAAACGCGGCCTATGGAACCTCAGGGGAAGATTCAGAGATACAGACCAAGCCCTGTATCTGAACTGCCCTTCTCTATAATAGCAGTTAACCTCAGACATCAAAGCACTTTTCCTCCAAGTTGTCTTCTCTACTTGTAAATCAGTGCCTTTCAGTAGAGTCAAGGCACTGAAATTCTGCTCGCGGCAGATTGGACTTTGATTCGTACGCTCTTTCGCCCGTGGTTGGCCGGAGTTTAGGAGCGGCTTTCATCTGTGATGATCCTTGAATTAGGAGGCAGCGTTCCTCAGGGAAGTGTGTGATGTGCTTGATCGCTCGCTTTCTGGGAGTGCTAAATAAGACTGAGGGTAAAAAAGTCTCATCTGAATTTCTAAACATCAAGACTCTTCGACACATCAGGTCTGTTTTGGTTCACCGTGTAAAAGTTTTACACCTAAAGAAATAAACAGAATTTCATACAAATACCGTATGGGGGGTGCCTGTATAAAACTCTCTGCCATGATGCCGGGGTGGTTGCCAAGGCGTTGCTGTGTGACTGCTGGGATGTTCTCAGTTAAAGTGCCCACCCGCAAGTCCTCTGCATGAATCTGGTCCCTGTGGCTTTGAAATGGATGAGCTGGAATGGATCTGAAAGTAAAGCATGGCCTGGCGTACAGGGGAAGTCCTTCAGTACTGTTCAAAAGCATCCCAGGGTGCGTCTCATGAATTTGATTGAGAGATTTCCCAGAGTGTGCAGAGCTGTAATCTAGGCCAAGGGTTGTGCTGTAAAAAAAGCTCAAATATATGATAGCATATGTAGCATTTTGTCTACTAGCTGAAGATCTTATTGCACAAATGTTGTGGGATGGTTTATAAGCACAGTCCTGCTATTGATACACACTCGCAGGAGACACTCCAGTTATTACCAATAGCCTAGAAAACACGGTTTTAAAAAGTGCCATTGAATAAGCTATTGATATGATGACATTGGTAACATTTCCTTTAGTTTGGTTCTGCATCTACACTCAATGTATAGAAGTCCAAGCCCACTGCCATATTGGTTATCATAACAAACAAAACATTAGTGCACCTAAGTAGTGTTTTTGGTAGTGAACTGTTAAGGAGAACCATTATAAATGGTGTGAACCATTGTTAAAAGTTGTTTCATCAGTCTGTTTGTCTCTGTTTGGGTCTCATTGTATTTCTCATTTTGTCTCAGATCCAGCAAGCGGCAGAGAGACCTGAGAGGAATTTCGTGGACACACGACAGCTGAAAGTGTGCGCGACCTGCTTTGACCTTTCTGTCAGTCTGCTACGGGTTCTGGAAATGACTATTACTCTAGTACCGGAAATATTCCTGGACTGGTCCCGTCCCTCTGCTGAGCTGCTGCTTCGCCGATTGGCTCAGGTGAGTGATTAACAGCAGAGAAAAAAAGTAGTTCTCAGGATGGTTGGCAGGGTGTTGCTAGATGCTTGCGAGGGTGTTCTGGGTGGTTTCTATGTGGTTGCTAGTATATTCTGGATGTTTATGAGGGCATTACCAACTGTTCCCAAATCAAATGAGATACTGTAGGGTCCCTACATGTGTACCTCCCTCAGCATTAATTTATGGGGTTTTATCTTTTGCAAAGTAATAGCACAGCTTATGTCATTAAGTCACATGAAGTCACGTCTTATTTTTTGTTGTCTGTATCCAGATTAGTTCCTAATTAAAGTGAAAATAATCAACTGAGATAATGTAGTTACAGAAAATACTTTACAAGCAAAAACTACTTCATCAAAACAGACATTGAAATATTGACATGGAAATATGTAAAACATCTTGAATTTGGGTTGTATTTTCTGCACAATAAAACTGTACTGTAACATTTAATTCTGGTAATGCAATATAAAATTATTTCTCAATTACTTATCATATTCTACGATTTTGGTCATACTGCCAAGCCTTGTCGTGGGATCATTGTTACAGTGTAGATTTAGTTAGTATTAAGTTATCTGTCAGTATCCACTTGTAACGGTTATTTCTGTTTAAAGTTTTGAAGCCAAACAATGACAATAAAGAACTGTCAGTCAATCAACAGGATTAAAGTCATTTAAGGGCGTTTAGGTTTTTGTGTGTTCTTGTTTTTGATCCATGCAGAAAAGATTTGGGCAATGTATGTAAATATGCAAATGAGGAGTGTGTCTCATGTGTACCGGTTTTATGGGCTGAATTTAAAATGAAGGCTTTTGAAATACATTCTCGCTGTGTTTGCAGGGGATTTTGTCCCAGTGGAGCATCTGTTCACCTGTGCTTATAATCGTGGTTTAACAGATACACACCTGTGAGCACAGCAGGCGTCCTCATGTCCTTGAAAGAAACATATTCCCCACATATCCCACCACCTCCCCAAACGGCACGCCACCCGGCCCCCCCCCCCCACACCCCCAAACCACCACACACATTTGCCTCATTTATGTGACTTTTTAGAGATGGGCAGTATGAGTTCGATTTTATGGGGGGGGAATTGATGAAGGGAAAGCTCATGAATCATGAGAAAAGCCTGGTGTAAAATCAGCTTTACATTATGTAACATTCAAATAAAAAAATGTTATGCTCAAACATCTAATGTATTATTATAGGATTGTATAAGCCACACTAAAATAACCAATAAGGAAACACCTGTGATGACATGATGTCAGTACATGCGTTAAATTTAATCTCTTTTTCAATTCAATGTTATGTTGGACCTGGCAAACCACCTTTATTTCAACCATTACAGACTTTTCCAACAAAATTTTGGTTTAACACCATTTTCTATATTGTGTTTATCCTGCAGCTCCTGAACCAGGTGCTAAATCGAGTTACAGCAGAGCGAAATCTGTTTGACCGAGTGGTCAACCTGCGCCTTCCAGGTAACGCTTTCCGATCTCCTCTTGTTTTGTAAAAATAACCTACAAAATTCCAAATTTATGCAGATTGTTCAAAGCATCAAACACAAGAGTGCACCCTTCAGTGTGCACTTGAATACAATTATATTTCTCGAGTGCACAGTGTGCCAATTCTATCTTGTACTTCAGGTTTTCTTTGATCATTTCCCCTGTGGGGGGAAACGTGTTTTTTTGTAACCTAACAGTCGACTTTGCATTTGTCATTCTTTTTTAGCATCTTGTTTTAATTCCCAGAA
The DNA here is from genome assembly GCA_036877575.1 of Botia almorhae. Classification (NCBI taxonomy): domain Eukaryota; kingdom Metazoa; phylum Chordata; class Actinopteri; order Cypriniformes; family Botiidae; genus Botia; species Botia almorhae. The sequence goes on from JAZGTJ010001939.1 coordinate 36,205, forward strand.
CTAAGAAAATACAAAAACATTAAATTAAAACATTAAATATACATTTTGAAAAGTTTTTTTTTTTACATCTAGCCATTTTGGTCAGGGAATGATATTGGGAAATAGGGCGAGAGATTGGGTGGCGAGTTAGTGGGAAACCATAATCCAATTCCGCGGAAGAATATTGAGACCGTCCTCTGTGCAGGGGGGGCAATTTTTCCCCTGTGACATTGTACACTATTAAATGTATAATGCATGATGTTGGGTCATGCTGTTCGCCTGAACCTCACCCCGAGAGGGGCGTACAGAAGAGTCTTGTTTGTAGTGCAGTTGCTATTAGACCCTTTATGGGCGCATTATGACCCAGGTTACTGTGGCTTTCGATTTGTTCTTCGAGTAGGCAGCATAAAATACTGCTTTAGTGGATTTGGGCTTTAGTGGATTTCGATTTGATCACCACATGATGTATTTTTCATTTTTACAATCTGTTTCTTTTTTATATGTTTTTCTCTAGTTCCATTAAACAAATCCTGTAATTCAGAAAGCAATAACACTTTTAGGGCGTCCTTGACAAAGTTAGACAAAATGATATTAGTCAGACTTGGTCTGTTTAGAAGCAAGAATGTGGCTTTGACTCAGTTGACCTGTACTTTAGAAAATCACTTTGCATTTAGAGAATTGAATAGACTAAAACTGAAGTCACATGAAAAAAGCATTTTTTAAGAAATCATTTTCTTTGAAAATCTAATAATGTCATGTACTTACCCTACTTGAAGGTTATTTGCATTGATTGGGTATTAAAGGCCAAAATTTTTGGAATACTAAATACAACAGTTTTGTGTAAGAAGTAAGGTATAAGAGTGCTACATTATGAATACACAGCAGTACTGGCTAAAGGACATTGTTAAGCAATGAAGGGCTGCTTCATGTTTAAAATATAGCTAATGCTTATATAAAATGGATAGTTGAGGTCTTGGATTTTCATTGATCAATACAACATTACAGTCACATTAAAATACATTATACCTCCAGACTACCGTGTACTTCACTCTGGGGAATGCATATTAACCTTAAGGCGCCACTGCACACTGCTGTCTGGGCTACATCAGAGAATGCTGCCAGCTCTTGCTTTAAGTGGGGGTGGGGAAAAAGTTCGCAAAAAAGTGTGCAAAACATTTAATAGCTCCCTGTAGTCCATATTCATAATATATAGCTTCTCGTACCTTCATATTGCTTCAATAAAATGGCTACGTAATAATAAAGAATGAATTCTAATTCTAATTTGAATAATATGATGACATAATCAAAAATGTAATTATCAGATCTACTAAACTGTGTTTTATGTTCTGTCCAGGTCTGGAGAGTGTTGATCACTATCCCATCCTAGTGGCTGTTACGGGAATTTTAATACGCATTCTAGTGGACTCGACCAAACAAGGGTACGTCTATGGCTTTTTCTTCATTTAAGCCTGTATTTTATGATGTGTCCACATGCCGGACATAATTTACTGTTGTGTAAATTAAAACACCCCTCATCATTAATTCCAGTCATTGGTTAATTTCCGTACTGGTTACCCTTGTTACCAGTCAGACTCTTGTATCAGACTCTTAATTTGATGTGGCATTGCCTGGAGGTGGTATTTAAAGGGATGCTTTTTGAGACTGGTTTATATAATCACTCTAGATCTCTACATTGGAATTGGCCTGTGGCAGATGCTGCAGGGAGAGCTGAGTATGGATTTCTGCACCCTAAGTGCCAAGAACTATAAATTAAATAGCAGAATCGCTTCTATAGTAGTTGACACATTTGTGATATATACCCTCTCACGGTATATACCCTCATACCATTACACTAACATAGTTTTAACCAAACTGAGCTTCTATTTTTATGGGGTCTGGGTGGATTTGATCAATGGGGGTCACACCAAGTCTCTGACTTTGTCTGGTTCAAAAGCCATTTTTGTCTTTTTTAAGAGCCCATTTGTTGGCACGCGTTGGCATGAGAGCTGGGTGACTTTGGTCTGATCTCCAGAAGTAATCGGCAGTTAATTGCCTGCTCTGTTGCCTGGGGAAGTCTGACACCTCCTGCGCCCCTGTTGTGTGCATGTGGGCTGAGAAGAGGGTCAGAGCACCAGGATTTCAGGACAGAAGATGTCCTGTGGGGAGGTGAAAGATAATAATGAGCTTGTGCTGAAAGAAATTAGACTTCTGAGAGACCCAATAAAGGACAAACGGGGTCCCCGGTTTTAAAATGATTTCTAAATCATTTTAAAATGTCATTTTCCACTGTGGGCCAAAGCTTTGTAGAAATGTTATTTTCTCTCTTAAGATTAATTTTGCGGCTGGACAGCATTACACCATTTTACACATGGCGCGATGCTACTGTATTTGTTAGCTGAAGCTGACAATATTGGACACACACGTTCGGCCCATTTACTTGGTTTTTCATTCATTAGCATTGGACTGTAATTGGCATTCAGTTGGAATTTAATATTCTTAGGTTGTTCTGAGTTTAAATTTTGGCCAAATTAATTGAGGGTGCGTTGATCTAATGCTACTGTATTGCTTGCAAACTTACAAACTTGATTGGTCTTGCTTGGAATACTTTGGTCATGAACTATGAAGTATACCAAGGATAACAAGAATCCAGACTAGTCTTCCAAAAGATACTTTGGGGATATTTCTGTATAACTCTTGGAAAACGCACTCCGTCTTTGGTAGTTTGGCTGAGTATCAGTGATTAGACTTGGTTGACTTTTTCCGAAAGCATTTTTGAATTTTGAACTTGTGATCAGTGGTTTCCTTCAGAACTGCACAGAACATTGCTTTGAACTTCCAAGATGCATGCATAGGTTTGGAAATAGTATGTCTCTGAAATGAAAATGAATTATGTTGAGATCTTGTTCCTGGAAATCCTTGATAGCTGGCTCTGTGCCATCCAATGCTTCCTAATTAGATGCCTTTCACTCTAGTGCGCTCGAGTGTGTGTACCACTGAGCAGATGTTTTAACACTTTGAGATGAGGACTGAAGGCTGGTGTAGAAATGTTCTCTTTATCAGAACACATCTAGATTGCTTCAGTGCTTTAGTGATAACGAGAAATGCAGAGGACATGGACGGAAAAGAGAGATCTGCAGATATTAAAGAATTACAGATTGTTTGGTAATTACATCCAGGAAAAATCTGTCTTTTCATCATAATTGAAAGTAAAATCAGCTTTCTTGTTTTCATACTTTGATCTCGGAAAGTCTGTGTTCATAATTTTTTTACTTTAGTTATTTGGAAATGCGATGTTTATGGAACGTTGAGGTGAGGAAGTTGAGGTTTAATGACCAGATGTGAGATTGCACCAGAGGGATTTGTTATATATTGAATTTTTCACAACATTAAACATAATGTGCAATTTGCAATGTAGTTTAGTATAAAATGCACTCAATAGCATATATGTTTATGTGTGTGTGTTTAAGTATGTGGTTTACGAGGACACAAATGTGTATAATGACGTGCATAACAATGTAAACATGGTTTATAGGGACATGGTTTGTTTAGACAGACAGTCAGACAGTTATAATACAATATAATGTTATAAATATTTGTAGACACAAAAAGTTGTGTCAGATCAAAAGCTAATTTAGTGCCGTGTCAAAACCTAAACATGTAATCTATATACATTCTGTTGTATGTATTCTTTTCTTGTAAATTTGCCATAGGACCAAAACAGCATTGTTTACGATCAGTATATCACTCCCTATCGCAATGAACTGCTGTAAGTACATGCGCTGTGATTAATCAAAGCCGTATAACATCTGTGCTGATATATATTCACTCCTGCTAGCGTTATTGCTCTAATATGAATCTTGATTAAGTATCTTCGTAATTTTTGGCTGCTTCACAGTGGACGTGTTTGTACTATTGACATATAGCCTGCGTTAGTTATACCAGAGCAATTTCCCAGAATGCTCCTCTCAGCCGAACTGTGCTGTTCTCATATCTTTTCAGGATGACCTAGCATCTCTTTCCGGTGTGCTCAAATAAAACATGATCTTTTGTAATGTCATCAGGTTTCTTCTGCTTGTGGTTTCATTTTTATAAGGTCTTATAAGGTCTTTTATAAGGTCACTGTAACCCTGCAAACACACTGTAAATACACATCAAGGCGGCCAGGTCAGTTCTGTTTACATGTGAACACAGAAGTTTTTCTCCTGAGGACGTGACCTTTACAGAATTGATAAAACTGCTACTGTCACCCTAACATCTCTGTTAAAAGCCTTATGTTGGGATTTTAGTAGCATACAGCAGGAATGTTTTAAAGTTGATATTTTTACCTGCTAAAATAATGGTTTGTTTTGGTTTAAATACCAGAAAGCATCTTCGTAACCCGGTTTGTTCATGATTATTCTATTACGACCTGCCAAAATCTAAATGAATCCTGCAGTTGTGGTTTTCGGTTGATGTGCTGCAGCTGCAAATCGACTTTGATTTATGCAGGAAAACCAACATATGCCCTCAGAACTGTGATTATCTTGTTATTTATCACCTTGACAAAAGGCTGAGGTTCGAAAAATTGCCAAGAAACACCTTTGCTGTCCTCAGATGGAATCCAATGGCTTGCTGCTAAATTTGGCGTCTAATATCCAGCAAAAAATTGTTAATGAGGAAATAATTGGTGTGACACCTGCCACCTTCCTGTTTTCTGGTTTCCTGCAGAAATCTACACTCGCTTGAGGTGTGGGGCTGTTGTCATGGCGTTTCTCTTCTCCTTTCTATTCTATTATAATATTCCAAGCTCAGTAAAATGTAGACCGTGCTAATTTTCTGTATGTATGTCTTGCATATTTCAATGTGCAAGTCTGCTATTTGAATATTTTGGTTCACCAATTTGATTCAACGCATAGAAAATCAAGCTTGAAATTAAAAGAAACCTTTCTGGAAAAGGAATGACTTAAAATTATTAGTCTGTGATGAAGAAGTTTTATTAACAGTAGCGGAACAAAAGTGACTATCTTGTACAACTAAATATATGCCTAAGTTGCATTTGCTGAATTCACAATGTAAAGATCTTGGCTTGTTTAATGTGTTACTTTGTGGAAAGAAAACATTTTACAAGTGTGTGTGTGTGTGTAGACACGTGAAGGAATCTAAACAGACCTAATACCTAAGATCTAATACCTAAGAGAGAAACCTTCTCACATGTCACAAGTCATAGAAGCTTCTACTGCTTGCTTGCTCGGATTGTGATTTGTCTGCCAGACAGTTAAATTCATGTCAGATCTTGTCAGTAAGGTCTTGCCAACCCTTTTAGTAACCTTCATTAGGTGAGGTTACCTCGGCACCAGGATCCTCAAATTGTGTCCAATCATCTCCGCAGGTCTCCTGTCATTTCCTCACAGATTGTCTGTAATTTTCCACAGAAACCAAAAAGCTTTGTGGGAATTCTGCCAAGTTCTGTGGATCTTATTGGTCGAGCCTTCCATCCAGTACAGAAAGCACAATGATCCATATCAGGGGAAAAATGTTGCTCAAACAGTGTAATCATCTGTGTGTTTAGACAGCATTAGACAGTACATTTGCATATTTTGTTTAAAATTAGGTGGGGTGTAGTAGTCAATGCTTGATTTTTGTCTGTATGGAAAAAAACCCAGCAATATTAACTTGAAAAATGTTTTTAATGTAATTTTCTGAAAGAAAACTGACCAGTGTAAACACTGGTCAGAAAAAACTAGGGTGCTCTGGTTGGTTGCTAGGGTGTTGCTATAGTGTTCTGAGTGGTTGTTAAATTAGGATGTCTGCTTACTGGCCCATGTCAAAAGAGTCCACCTGAGTCTCTATTATATTCTGCTCTGTAGATATGGCTCATCTCCCTCCTTCAGTGTTAGACATTGGAAATTTTTTACCCATTTTATGGTTCCTCAAGTGAAAATAAGTCTGATCGCTTGGAAAAGTTATAGCTTCTCACCAAGCCTCACAATTTAAGATTTTCATTTCTGAGTCATAAACTGTCGGAGCAGAAAGGCCAAAATCTCTTATCCAAAGTATGAACCATGCATTTCCAAAAACTGACTATAAGCTCATCTTTATTGTTCATTGGTGGTTGTCAAGTTATTTTTCAGTTCTGCTCAACCTCTTGACATTCATGACTGATGATATTTTGGTAAATATGATCATTTTCGGTTAGAGGAATTGCCTTAATGTGCTCCACATAATGTCCTGTCCTTCAGCGGTCACTTTAAACTGTGCTTGTGAGGTCATAAAACATCCCCAAGCACTTTATTTAAAGACTAAGGGGTGTTACCTTGGTTTTAACCTTGGGCTTTGGGCTAAATTTCCCCCAGTGGTGCTTTTTAAATGTCTCTTAACAATCTCTTCACATTAATGAATTGCTTGTCACCTCCTTTCCGCCCTCAAATAGCTGGACGGTGATGGACTGCCTTAGTTATTTCCAAATGTGGAGGTGAGCCGAAGTTCACGAACATTTTTATGACCTACTGTAAGCTTCAGTTCTTGGGTACTCTGATGGTATATTATAAGAATTTCATGGTAGTATGATCTATAACATGGTACTAAATGATTTCCATATTCACATATCATAGTAGTTACATGATGTTTCATAGTAGTTACAAGTTTCATAAGTTGCACCTGCACTTTGTAAGTAAGGTACAGTTTATCATTTCCCTGGACTCCATTTTCCTGGACTCTAAACTATTTTGCCCATACTTTGTCTAAAAGAGTGTATAGTCCTGCAATAGCTTGTGTGTTAGCTATATATATACACATATATACATTTGTGTTAGCTATATATAGCATTACAATTTAATGAAAACCCTACTAACTGTAACTAGCTAATTTATATAATCATATAATTAAGTATCTGAAGTTATAGCAGGAGATACATTAGCAGAAGCATTAGCATCTTTTCATCTTTGTGTGATGATTGCATTTGTTTTGACAGCCTCGCGTGGAGCCTGCATTCATTAGCGACTCATTCATATGCAGGGCTCAATGAAGCAGAGCCAAAAGTGTGTCATTTCGCCACGTTTTAATTAGCCCATTTCTCCTTTACCCCACTGTCAAAAGCCAAGAGAGGACAAAACATAGCAGCATTAATGCTGGCATCACCCTCCGTTAGCCAAAGTGTCAGGCGTGAGCATCGCCGCAGCTGTTGCCACAACAAATACAAAAGGCAAAGAGCTGATGAAAACAATTTGATCAGTCTTTGAATCTGGTGCCATAAGGTGTGTACAAAAGGGTTGGATATCACCAATAAGCCTTGCGATACAATACACATTCTAATATGTACACACATCACAAAATCACAATGCAGATTTAATAAATTTAATCTATTTATTCAATTTATTCCCAATGCAATGATGGAATTTTCAAGAACAGTTTCAGCCGTTCTCATGATTCACTTTTTTTGCAGTGTCAATAATTAAATTGTTGGATTCTAATGTAGGTGCATTATTAAACTAAAACATTGGTGTATTATTGTGAAAATGAGAATTGCGTTGAACTTTCGACCGAGTTTGACACTAAATTAGACCCCTCATCTCCCAACAACATGTGCCTTCTTGAAAACCCCGCCCCCAGAAACATGGCAACTCCTACTCCATTAACTTCCATTAAGTTAGAACAGACTCATGTCTCACTGTCGGGATCTCCCCACGTTATGCATTTTTAGTTGACTAATGTCATTGAACCGTAAATGTGCAGAAACGAGTGTTTCTGATTGGCTGAAAACTGCTGACCGTTTTTGGGCCCTGAGTTTAGGGCTGTCACAGAGTCAGGTGTGTTTTTCACAACACCTGTTTCAGTGATATCTCTTAGGTAGCAACAACATTTTATGCATATTACATATTATGAAATTGCTTACTGTGCCTTTAAATTCAATTATAAGTCTTTCTTGGAGAACTGCAATTTTAAACTGCAGTATAACATAATTCCTCTCAAATAGCACGGCAGTCCGGCGGCATGATATCTTTCTGATAACACACACGTATGCCGTATATCTTTTGTGCAAGAAAAAAATCAATTTAGATAATTTCCTTCCATTATTGTTGGCTAAAAGGCATCAGATACAGCTGGCAGTGCTGTATTAATTAGATTGTGACATAGTGTAATTGGCTTGAGTGAAGGGGTGATACATATTACTCTCTCTTCGCCTTTTCAACACCCCTGAACAGAACTTGCTTATAACCGCTCGACCAGCTATTCATTCATTGGCCGTTGTTCTCTCTGTCTAATCAATCTTTCTTACAACAAAGTGGAAAAATGTATTGTTACTGTACGTTTAGAAATGTACTGTTATTGTAATGTAAAAAAATAAATGGAATTCTATCTGTTTTTTTATGTGGTACCATAGCGGTCACATATTAATGTGTACAGTTTGTACTCGGTCTATTGGCACCATATTGATGCACAATATACATAACAAAATACAGCAATTGCAACTGTATTTAGAAACATGAGTCACAAGACAATAAGCTCTGGATACTTCAGAAGATCTTGAGCGATTTCTCAAAAGCCAGCACAAATTTCAAAGTTGCTTTTTTCGTGAGATGATACAGTCAGTCGGATGGCATTGAGTACAGGACTCGAGTAGATTTGATTGATTTGAAAAGCTTTTAATGTTGATGGTTTCAGTACTTCAGTACTTCAGCTCTGATTATATTTCAAATGGACCTGCATATTAGGTTTAATTTCAGTCAGGAACTGTAAAATTCTGTGACAGCGTTCACTTTTAAATGGCTAAACAGCCTGTAATGAACAACATTGTTTGACCATGTTTAATAAATATGGGCAAAAAAAAATTTTCTTTAATATATGTCATGCTTTGGTTAGATTTAGATACTATTTCAGTTAGGGTAATTGGTAATACTTTCTGTGAATATTACACTACAAGATATTCTTTGCCCACAGTTTACATTTATTTATAATGCCTTTTTTAAATTATTAAGTTATCATACTATAAGTAATTGTAAGCAGTTTGCAGTTATAACCAGCATTAAAATGCCTATAGAGGGTGTACCTTAAAAAATAAAAAATATTTTAAACAAACAGTTCTTGCAAAACATTAGACTTTTAAAAGGTAGATCAAGTGGTTTACAGAAACATATAAATGATTTTGTAATTCTTTATGAATGGATAGTAATGCATTAAGGACAGTCTTATATAAGATTTCATAGAAAGTGTTTTTATGTTATGCACGCACAACACGTTTTCCAATAAATGGCAGTGAAACCTACTAGATAATTTGACAGCTTGTTCCATAGACTGTAATTTGTTCTTTTGCATGAGCCTGAAATATCGACCATGGCGGAATTAACAGCAGGCATCTGTGAGGACACCCGTAAACAGATTCATGTGGAGAAACACCTTCAGGGGTTGCTCAGACTGAAGCGAAATCAATTACACATTCTATTCTTCCACTCTGCATACTAATGTCGTACACTGCCGTTGACTTTAAACTTTCAGAGCTTGTCAATTCGACTTTAGTTGCTCAGATGTGTAATCATCTTTATCATAAACTTTTGCTGTTACATCCCTCAGCATTTTTTTTGTAGCTAGCATAACAGGAGCTGTGATGGTATAGCTGGGGTTTTGGTCAGGCACTTGTACTGCTGCAGTTCTTAATGCTTACCGTATTGGACGGTGCTTTTCAGATTGATCTGTATTGCAGTGACAATTCATCACCATTGATTCTTCTTACTGTCGCAAACATTTTTCTCAAGGGCTGGTGATCGTGTGAATTGACACATCTGCAGCCTCATCAACCCTTCCTGTGTCACACCCGCTCTAGATTCAATTTCCTTCACTGCTGAACACCTGATATATAGCCGCAGTAAAGCTACAGTATAGTGCTTGTTCTGATTTTCTGTGTTGTGTATTTGCACTAAAAGAATTTGGATGTAAGTTTTCACACCTCTGTTCTCTATAAAAGCTAAAATTACTGAAAAGGGACAAAAAAATGAACCATTCACACTGTCTTTTGTGGATCCTGTCATTTAATTTTTAATCTCCTATCCTCTTAATTTCATCCTGCAATTTTAATCTGCTTGGACAACCCAAAATTGTGGCTTGCATTTATTTTAGAGCATTTAAATCTTATAATAATCTTTCTACAGAACCACATTCCGAGTAACTATTGCCTAGCTTTTAAATTCGAACCAAGTTCTTGGTCCCGGTTCTGTTTTGTAAAAGTTGTAATGCCTCTCTCTTCATAAATATTGAGAAAGTGAAAATTTAAGTTTGTTTGTATAATAAATAAGGTGTACACACACACACACACACACACACACACACACACACACACACAGCTGCAGTGCCGCATGGACTAAGTTGATTTTCTTTATTGGCTACATAATTTTTCACCTCCAAGTCATTCCCATGCTGTTCTGTCATTCACACAATGTAGCATTACAGATTTATCTTGCGTTCCCAGTCAGAATACAAGTTCACTCTTCAAGCAGATGGAGGGATTCATATTGTCATCTACTCTACGTTGTTTCATTCATTATTGCTTTAGACAAGAAATAAATAAAGAATGGTAGATGTGGCATTCACAAACATAATTATTTGTAATCAGAACATCAGTGTTGTTTCATAGAAATGTCGGCATCTTTGTTTTCTCCCTGCCGATACACAGTGCGTGGGCAGCGTGTTCGTGAACAGTCGTGAATTTGTGTTTTGTAAGGACAGAGATCTGAGAACTGGGAAAGAAAATCTCTGGAGTTTTGCAGCTTCTTGCTGGAGATTTTTTACAGGGACCACGCCAGAGGTCACGACCCGAGATGTATTTGTGGATTCATCCGCAGAGATTATTGTGGTGATGCTTGAGTGGTCCATACGTCAGGAGATAGAAGCTGCTGAGGAACTGCTGGTTTGGATTGACACATCTTCTGAGGAAAAAGGAAAAGAGAGAGAATGAGGGAAAGAACGTGAGAATTGAGCAAGAGCAATTTATTTAAGGTTTTTTCAATATTGTACTTCTGGCATTTGATACAACCAACTAAAAGTTTTGGTTTGTCTTCGTAACTTTTTCGGCTGAAAACGTCATTCTGTTATTTACTCACCCTAATGTTGTTCCAAACCTGTATTTTATTCTGTAGAACACAAAGGGATACATTCTGAAGAATGTTCATGCTACTCTTTTCATACAGTAAATCAGACCAAGCTGAAAAAAGCACCATACATATAAAAAATCGATTCCAAATTTTCTGAAGCCATGTGATCATTTTGTTTAACCCCTTCAGACCTGATTTTTTTCTGCTGAGCAAAAAAATTTTTTCCCTGTTGATTTTTACTCCTTTGCAGCATAGAAATAAAGGGTAAAAAAAACTTTTTTGATAACTCATGTTTTTATAGGTATATTTTCATGTCCATTACAATGGACGGCACGAGTAAATGAACGTGAAACACAGTGAAAACTTAGAATTTAAAAGGCCATTTTTTAACATAGTAGCTCATCAAACATTATTCAAACATCTGAAACTGGATGTCTGCATTGTTGTATGTGTACAGTTATAAACATATGATCATTAAAACAACCAGCTTGGCCTCAGG
>JAZGTJ010001940.1:0-47737 GCA_036877575.1 Botia almorhae
TCATTTTTGGGGCCCTAGACCAGATCCTTAAAATGGGTGTCTACATTGTCAGGAAGATCTGATAATTAATTATAAACCAACTTGTGACTCTATAACCTAAATCTATACTTCTATAACTGAAATCTTTTGCTATAATATTATTACTTTTTATTTTGTATTACATTGCATTGTTTATTTATATTTATTTGCTGATTATGTATATTGTTAATTTAACATTTAATATTATTGTTTATTTTACAGTTAGTTCATTTATAAGCGTGTTTACTTTTATATAAGTGTATTTATTTCAGGACAGGCCGGTCCTGGTTTTGCAATGTGATGATAAAGAAACACTGAAATGAGATTTCTTCTTAAAATACTGTGGTCCGTTCATTTGTATATCTGTTCCCATATACGGGCATATGGGCGATGTGAGTGTTGGTATAAAAATAGTTCAAGGCAGTTTACTCAGCTCATCGCTCTAAATCCCTCTAAAGTGCTTTTTAATTTACGAAGCCTGGGGAAAGCGCCTGTCCACAGCTGATAGGTGTGTTAATCTATCTGCTTGTGTGTGATTGTTCCTCAAGCTCTTGTTAATAACTCACGTACATGCACGCCACTTCTGCACCTTCACTGCATTCCGCGTCACCTCCTGATTCCACATTCAGATGATGTTTCTGAAGAGAAAACTTGCACCCAAAAACAATTTCAAGTCTTTTCTGAAAGCAGAACCATTGGAAATACAATTCCTAATGCTTCTGACCATTTAACCAACATGTAGTTGTTTAGAACCGGTTTTATGGACCGCTATGTCCTCGCAACAAATATCTAATCTAAATATCTATTTTTTTTTACCTTTTTACAACACTCGCCGACCAAAGCTGTGAATCCCTCCTCAAACACGCTGTCTGAATACCCAGAAGATAATCGGCTGTCTCCCACAATGCATCAGCCATCGCCTTTACGGAATGTCATCTCTACGTGTCACACATGCGGGATGTCTCCTTATCCTGTGGAAAAGCAGCACCTTCCGTGACCCGGCATTTGTGTCAGGAGCCATCCGTCTGCCATAGCCGAGAGGTGTTAACAGGGTCCTCTGCATCTTCACGATCGTTCTCTCTGCAGCGGCACAAATAATCGAGAGCAAAAACAAACAATGAAGCAACTACCATATAATCTCTCATTCACTATGTAGCCTCTTTTTCTAACATTGCACATCTATTATTAATCATTACCTTATTAATAATAACAGTCGAAGCAGGTAAATCCACAAAGACCATTGGATAAGGTTACATATATGTGGTTGGGCAGTTTTGGTCTTATAAAAGTTAAAAGTCATACTTAAAACCAGAAGGTTGCTGGTTCGATTCCAACGCCAGCAGGTAACAACTGAGGTGTCCTTGAGCAAGGCAGCTTACCCCCGATTGCTCCCTGGGCACTTCAGTGCTGCTCACAGCATACTACTCAAATGTGTGTGCACTAAAATTAATGCAGAGGACAAATTCCAAGTATGGGTCACCATACCTGGCCAGCACCTCCCTTCACATTTTTGTCATGCATTAGGTAAACGCTTTTAATCCGCTGACTTCGGATGCATTCAGGCTTTACATTTTATCAGTATGTGAATTTCCTGGGATTCGAACTCATGAACTTTGTGTTGTTAGCGGTACAGGCGCTACAAGTTGAGCTACAGGAAATCTACACGCTCCGCCGAAGGTGAGTTGGTCTTTATCGTGTGTCATGCAGTAGAGATAAAGCAAGCGTGCACTGTCACCTTACATGAAAGGTAGAAGAAGCCCCAACAAGGTTTATGTTTGGAATCAAACAGTTTTGCCTCCACATAGTGGCTGAACAGCAGGAGATATGGAGGGATGCCAACGACAACAGACTCAAATCCAGAGAAAACACCACCGGCACACATTCCTGTATTAGAAACTAGGACGGGCTTTTAAAATGCTCATCCGTGCTGGATTTAGATGGTCCGACGCTTGTAATGCTTTTTAACACACAGGAGTCTCAGCAATGCCCTGCTGTCTCTCTGCACAGAGATTCTTGGTGCTGCATCAACGATCTTGTTTATCTATACACCAATTTTTCAAATGCATTATGTACTAAAACATTTATAGACGTCTAGCTGTTCATACCGAACAGAACAATGTTTTGTATAAAAAGTACTGATGCGTGCACACAACATCTGCTGAAGACAGAGACTCTGTCTCTACTTTCAGTCATTTATACTTACAGTTATTAATTTAGCTGACACTTTTATCCCAAGCGACTTACAAATGAGAGAGCAGTTAACATTTTGCCATAAAAGCCAACAAACTTTCAGTCTACAGTCAATACATTGTTTCAATATGTTTGTCTTTTTATTTATGATGAAACAAAATCTATTCCGGCTACATCACTCTGTTTACAGTAAACTACGGTTTGGAGAGATGATTGTCCACTGTGGACTACCTGTATTCATGTGTCATCAAAACAAACAGAAAGAACAGGCTTGTCAGGGCTGTCACGTCTTCGTGGGGACGTGTTTTCCCTCTGTATCTACCCCGAGGTTAGAAACTCAGAGCACCGACCGCCCTGTTTTCTCTCCACCCCCCTTCAGTCCCTCCTATAAACTTTGTAGCGTGTTCTGCACGGCTGTGTTCAGTAACAACATCCAGCATTTTCCTGCCGGTTTGCCAAACATTTGGAAAGACCGCTCGAGTCTGACCTACGTTTTACGGGTAAGAAATTAAAAATCCTTAGTTTACCACGTCTGAAGAGAACGATCACATTGTTTTTAAAAATGTTAAAATGCTGGCTTACAATTGCTGTTAACTGAATTCTTTTGATCTTGTAATCTTTTTAATATTTAAAATAGTTTGACAGCTTTTTCCTCGTTGCTAGACATTGCATGTGGTTTACGTCAGAAAACAGCGAGGGAGATAACTCTGTAACATACACGGACGAGATAACCAACTGTCTAGCACGAAGAAAGAAAAGCAAATTTGCATTTTGGTCTGAATATCTCATAAAATTTGTTTTCATGCAAATAGGCGAACCGAAATCATACAGTAACAAAGTCAAAGGAAATAATTTGGATGAACTGTTACCTAAGTTCACGCAAATAATGTGCATTGATTGTTATTTTTACTGTACAAACAGCACACTGAATCATCTTCATGGTCTAGTCTTTTAAAGTTAAATGTGAGGCGAATTTTCTTGTCCTTTATTCCACTTCAGAACAGCCCGGTCACAGATGCTACTGTTTACTTTAGCTTAGCAGTTTTCATTGTCACTGGATCACAATGGGGTAACTCACCATCTCTCTTGATCACTACTGGTTTCTGGTGCCTTTAAAATGGGATTAAGGGCATGTCTGCTGTCACACTCTGCCCAGTCTGGCTTTTGCCGTGATATTTTTATTTTTTTCCCTAGCTGATGCTTGTTTACCCCAAACTGTTCATAGTGAAAACATCTGGAAAAAACTGAAGGAAAAATGTACCAAAAAATAAAAATGCATCATCATTTACTCACCTTCACTTTGTTCCAAACAGATATGACTTCATTCTGTGGGATACAGAGGGCGGATAGAATATACCGATTTGTACAATGAAACTGGAAAGTTACTAGAAGATGTTAACTTACAATAAACAAAAAAAATCATTTAAGCATCATCAAAAATAATTAATTTTAAGTCCATATGATAAATGTTTGTCTATATGATAACTTTGTGTGAGAAATAGAATCACGTCGTTGTTTACTGAATAAATATAAAGAACCACACGAACAAACTCGATTTTAACTCGATGTAGAAAACTGCACACCAACTTTCGTGGTTCTGTCGTGTATCATGACGTCATCATGAGCTACGAGGATATTCTTCAATAAGCAACTTCTAAAATAACTTCCATTTCTGGGCATTTCTCACTGAGCGCTATTGTGACTTTAGAAGACAGAGAAAACATCGCTGAGATGCATGACATCACTGAGATGTCTGGACTACTTTTCCAAAATTGTTGTGTATGTGTATGGAACAGTTTGTGGTCACTATCCCCTTTTTACAGTGAGAAATAACAACTTTGGAAATCTGTTAACAGAAGGTCGTACAGATCAACATACAGTAGGGGTAAGTTAATAAGTTAAGGGACAAATGTTTTGCCTGGGGCAACAACATTAATAGGGGTGTACATGCTTTTACAGTGAGTCTGGAGCATGTCTGCAGGTTTCTGTTTTATACAGTGGCAAACTGCCTGTTTAACTACCTCGTCTTTTTAATGGTCAATTAACTTGGTTAATACTGTATGTTATTTCTGAAACATTAAGGGTTGTTAATGCAGAACTGTGTGCTATTTGGAATGTAGTCATAAATGCAAACAAACAATGCAAATGACTCGGGTTGACAGTCAACGTCACTGTAAATCTTTAAGTCTAGAGTACACGCAGACTGCAGTTGATAACAGATTAATGTTTGCTGTCAGAAGTGGCTGTTACTTGTGAATGCATGACCCATAGAGATGTTAAGAGTATGACAGTAAACACTCTTTCAGCTCTGAGTGCCTCTACATACCGTAGTACTCGCCCTGATGACAGCAAATATACAAACGCACAGGACAAAGTGAAATTAATATTGAAGTAACACTACACGGCTGTTTAAGTGACCTTAAATATTTGTGCTTGTTTTATATGAGACGACGTACAGCCAAATTACGGCAAAATTAACTCTGATAAGTAGTTTCACCAGTTCCCAAAATAAATCTGAGTGCTATTTATGTGGCATCTAGAAAATATTTTGACTTCATACACTCATGAAGGGGTTAAGGAGTTATTCTGCCATATGACTTAAACAAACAACCTAAAATAAAATAATCTTTTTCTCACTAGAACTCAAAAGCACCACCATCACCTGGTAACCATCCCTGCGTCTGCAGTCTTGACTCGCACCCCTCGGAACGCACCAGGATGGAGAGAGTGCAGCACATGACACGATCGGCGATCCGGAGGGCGTCCAACATCGAGGTGAATCCACAGACCAAGCGCAACTTACAAGATCTCATCATCAACTTCTCGCTCATCCTCATCTGCCTCCTGCTCATCTACATCATCGTCTTGCTCATGTGACACCACAAGATGACCACCGGCCAATCAGAAGATGAACTCTGCAAGATCTTGGGACAGTTTTAGGAAACTGAATTTTTTAATCGATGATGCAACACGTGTCGATTTTCTGAAAAGATTGCACTGATTTGACCATTTTTATGTTTGCTGCATTCATCCCACACCAACATTTGACCCCTAATCGCAGTGATAGTTTCTGTAATCTTGCACATTATACGTGAAATATTAATAAATATGAATATATTAAAATAATATCAAAAAGGCTGTAATGAGGCCTGTTATCAAAGTGGTTCTCAAGGGCAGATAAACATGAAAACCAGCAACTTATGTAAGGGACTGTAAATGTGTTTCTGACGTCCCAAACATGTTGTTTTGTATTTGTTATTTTGAAATGTAAAATAGGTCAGCCTCAGAAACCATGTATAATTCAGAGAATTAAAACATATGTGGGCACCAATGTAAATTAGCTTGTGTGTTAAATATATCGACGTCTCTTTTAGACTTCCTGTGAAGATGTAGATTATGAGGATAAATCTAAATGAGGAAAACCAATAAAGAGAAAGTTTGTTTTAAACGTTCCGTCTAAACTGACTGAACAAAAGTGGTCAGATACAAACCGTGTGCGGATCCCCTTCAAGTTGCAACCACGAAAAGCACTTAGTATTAAATACTATAAAATAGTATTTAAAGCGTAAATAAATCACTTTTAAAATGAATTATCTCACTGTACTCGTCAAGCTTAAAACTAAGTTCCGGTCCGTGAATGCGTTTGGTTGAGCCGCGTTCGATACACCTGTAACCTCATCACACTAATATTACTGATATTAATATTTTTGTATTAATTTCATTTACGTTTGGTCGCTGTTTGATTGTGTTTATTTTATTTACATTTGCCAGGTATGTGTTGTGAATGTCTTATAAAAGCAATAAGACTAGTGAAGCCGTGTTTTACAGTGATTTTAGAACAGCTAGGGGGCGTTGACGCGGAGCGCAGCTTTGAGTCTGTCTACACAGAAAAATCGAAAGCTGAAACTTACATGATGTAAACTAGACGTAACTTTTCAGTATAGTAAATCTTCATATACAATACATCGTCATATGACTTTACCTTTATTATGCGAGCGATTTCCTTCTGACGCGTCGCAAAGCGCGGATATGGTGTTAGGATATCATTAATGCGTTTGTTTTGCAGTGTATGATTTATCGTTTGCAACAAAACAGCATCATACGAACGTGTTTGTGCAATTTATTTTCAAAACTGGCAAGACATTGGTATTGCGACAGCTTCAGTCCACCCAGAAAAGACAATCTGTTAATAGTATATGAAATCAATGTGCATCGCATTTTATATTGAATAAGTGCCTATATCAAAAGGAAAAATAAAAATCACAGTGAGATATCGAGGACAGACGAATGGACTATTGAAAACTGCAGTTTACATGCTCTTTAGTCGTGTCTTCAAAAATTTAAAAGGAGAAGTACTGTGAAAATAGTTCTTGCGGTTCCTCTTCTTTGGGTGCTACAGTTGCGTCCTCAGACTCAAGAGGGCTGCACAGAACACACACAGAAATCAAACACAACCAGTTACACTGCAGCAATATTTAAATAAACTCACAAACACTGCATGACGTACAGAGGCCCCAAAAAGTATTTGGACAGCTGAACCACACTTAAATGTGTACAGAACAAAACGTCAAACCATGTAGTATTTATTAAAAAAAAAGCACAAGCAAACATTTCAGAATAAGAAGTTTGTTACATTTTAAAAGACACAACAACTGAGATATTGAAAATCAGGGCTCGGGTTAGAAATTGATGCAAAACATTCGGACAGTATCTGGTTGTCAAACTCAGTGAAACACATCAGTACAGCTACATCTGTGTTTCCTCTACACTTGTCTGAACTTGAAAGGAGCTTCATAAATCTCCTAAAAATGACCTTGAGACAAGTTAGCTAACAAACAAACAAACATCGGAAAAGTGAAACCGTTTATGACAAACAGTGTAGCATCTTGTTTGTATGTCACTTGGTTGTGATCATTTAATATTTTTACAAGTGTGGTGTCCACATACCTTTGGGGCCGGTGCATACTGTACGTTTTTACATTACTTCCTACTGTAGTCATTTTTACAGTCAGGTCTCTTTTGGCTTTTGGTGACAGCAAGAATGATCCTAAAGTCTGACATCAGTAACTGGCAGGATGCAGTGCTGTGTCTCTCGACCAATAGGAAGCTGCCCTTATCTGTTCAAGCCTCAGCTGATCCACAGGCACCAAGCAGCCATGCTACACTTGTGTTTTCTTTCAATGCTTAATAAAACACGGAGCAGGGCCAGCGCTGTCTTATATGATCTCCCAGCCCAAAGCTTTGTGCAAGAGCGCCGCCACGTACACCTGCTTTCCGCGTGGAAGGAAATTATGAATACCAGGAATAGCTGGACATCATTTGAATAGCTCATTTTAAAACCACAAAAACAACAGATGCATGAAATGCGAGGGGTGAAGTACAGCTGATGCGCGTGTGTTTATGAAGGCACTGCTATGTGCGATGAAATGATAAGGTCAAACGCATGCTTGCATTGGCATTCCAATGCCATTGTGTGATCACACACAGTTTGTGACACTTCAGTCCTTCTCTCACGAGCATCAGTCTCAATGGTGCAGTTTTGTGATTCAATATATTTTGACTGTTCACAACACTTACATTGGGCACTGAAACAACATTAATACGCATGATTTAACATGCATATTAAAACAATAGCATTAGATACAAAAACAGTTTGGTGCGTGTGTTAAATCACCCACAAGATGCACTGAAAAGTGAGACAAGCATACCCACAATTCACTTGGGACACACATGGCTGTGTTCTCAAAAACGTCCAATCAACAGACAGACTGACGGTTCTTCTACGAGTACTGCAGTACAGGACTGAGACCGTGTGATCCAACCAATGGCAGACAGTTCTGTGGATTAAGCATGTCTCTCGCACGGTATGTGAAGACAAGAATGTCAAGCGGCGAGGCGCGTCTCACCTCCGGGCGGAGTCGGCCTGAGGCGGAGGGGTTGGAGGGGGCGGAGCTTTGCTAGACCTGAGCTCAGGGTGGTGAATGGGGGGGAGGGGGCCGGACTCAAGGCAAGTGGGCTGGACGGACCTGCCTGCCGTCCCTTCCGTCTCAACAACACTTAGGTTTGGAGAGCTGGCGGTACCGTTTGCCGGTTTTCTACTCTTATGCTACATTAAAAAGGACACACACACAGAAAGGAATGATGGGAGGTCGGAAGTGATGGTGAATCGTAGCTTCAAAGTTAGGCAATGATCATCATCATGACAGTGGACAGGGAATAGAAATGGCAGAATAAAGCTCTGTTACAAACCTAGAGAGCACAATACCTGGACAGCATAATGGTAACGGACCTAATTGTGGCCCAAAATCCAGTATGACGGACAATATAGATTAATGCTGATTAAACATTAAAAAGTTCAGGGGAATTAAAATTACAATTTGATCCAACACTTGCATGCGCTGTGTATTTTTATGCTTATTAGATGTTAGCTTAAAGCTTCCATCTGTTAACTTTGCCTCTCTACCGCCATCTCTGTTTAAAACATAAAACTGCAGGTTACTTAAGGTCCTTTTCATTATGTCAAACAAAGCCAAACTGACATTTTCCGGGTAATCAGCCTCTATAACTTGAATTATAAATCATCATTATAAATTTAAAGTTACAAATTAGGGTAAGATAAGGAGATCGGGTTGAACGCTGATCTGTCATGTACTTGCTCAGTAACTGTTTTTTTATTCATTTTAACCCCAAAGCATTACAGACTGCAAGTTTAAAGCATGCTAACATCAGACTCTGCTGGAATAAAGAGAGTCTAATCACATTAGGGAACGTGTAAAGTTGCCGCTTATGTAGAGCACTGCAAATTTGTCCGCTAATAGCTTCTATCTTGGTCAGCTGCCTATGCAGACAGCAGACAGCGAGGCGTCTCATTAGATTTTGGAACAGAGCTTATGATCTAGTAGACATGGTAGAACTTAATGTATGGTAGAACATGGATATAAAAGACAGACAATGGCGACTCCACAAACACATGTTATGCCACAGAAAGCAAAAGTTAGACTAACTACAGGAGCAGGAAATAATTATTAACAAATTATTATTTGCAGAACATCAGAATCCCAAACCAACCATCCCTTTGTACAGTACATTTACAGTATTCTGTATCATGTTCGTTTTATTCTGAGCTCCATGAACTGTGTACATGGAATGCTTTTTAAAAGGCGTTTGATTTGTAAACGTTTTCTTTTACTATGAAATGAAATCCACCATGCTGACTGCAGAGAGACCCTCTGGTCAGTGTGGCTGAAACTCTCTAACCTTTATGAGGGGGTTTATGACCCCAACATTAGGATTGGTGTTGAAGACTTTGTTGAAGCCGGGCTCTCGATTCACCAACTCCAGCTGATAAAACTTCTTGTCATCCTGGAAAACAGAAAGCCACAGTCAGACCAAACGGCCCAGTGCACAAACAAAACCAATCAAGTGATAGTGACTTTCATTTGAAGACGCACGTAATGCTTTGGGACTTAAAAGTAGAAAGCTATGCAGTGGTGAGAAACAGATCACACTTCCCAGCTAACAGGGAACATTCTCAAAAGGTTGGCTAACATTCTCTTAAAGTTCTCTGAAAGTTATTTAAAAACGTTCTTGCAGTTTTGTCAGTAAAACATTTTCTTAACGTTAAACATCATATCAAAAACACTTAAGCTATTTGTGGAACGTTTTAAAACCATTACAAAATGTAAACAATGTGTAAATAATATTCATCTAACCAAGCAATAACTTTAATACAATTTTAATTCTGAAAAACTGGATGTTTTAATGTTGCTAGACCTTTCAAAATAACGTCAATGTTTTTGCTACTTAATAGAAATGATAGCAAAACATGCTTACAACCTAAAATTGGGTAGCTGGGTTAGTGCGGTACTGCTACAGTCCAATACTGTAAACACTTACAACAAGCTTCTTCACCAGAGTTTCTCTTTCAGACACCATTTCTCTGAGCTCAGCGATCACCTGGAGATCTTCTGGTCTGCTCTCTCTGTTCCTGAACTTCTCCTCGGTTCCTTCCAACCTGCTCAACCAGATACATATGTTATCATACCAGATGCAAATGTTATCATACCAGACACACATTATCATACCAGCCGTATTAACATTATTGCTTGGTTTAAAGAATGTTATTCAAACTTTTGGGGAATTCTGTAATGTTTTTACAATGTTCCACTAAAAACTAAAAATGTTTTTGATATGATATATAACCTTAAAAAATATGTTGTACTAACATGCAAGAATGTTTTGAGAGAACTTTCAGAGAACGTTCCCTGATAGCTGTCTAAATTATACAAATTGAGCAGGTCACTTATGAGGTTCCTTTTCGGTTGAAAAGCTGCTGCACATGTACACAACAGACAGACAGAAAGTTCTGGAACACAGCTAACATGATTCCTCTAGAGGTACATTACTCATTCTTAAAGCCATTCTTAAAAGAACAAACTGTGACATTGACCGATCTGTTTTGATTTGTGGGTAATCTGCAGTTGAGAGAAAGGTGCTCACAGGATCTGCAGAGCTGAGATCTTGTCTTTCAGCAGCTCCTGGGCTTTGTTAAAATCGGACAGCATGATCTGGGTCTCTCTGTTGTGAGAAGCGTTTAACTCATCGATCTCTCTCTCCAGTCGCTTGGAAATATCTTGTTCGTGAGCCCTGCCACAAAAAAAACAGAAAACAAACACAAACACGTCTTACAAATACGTTTTAAAAATAAAGAGGAACCAATTTCTAAACATATATAGTACAAACATACATCACAAATGGACACTTTATTCAAATATATTTTTACCCTATCTGGGGCAAACAAACTCCTTTATTTATTAAAACAGTTTCCTCAGAGAAGACAATCTTTTATCATAAGCTACAGAAGTAGCTCCTCATTTAAATGAAAAAGTACCCAAAGAAAAAGTGTGTGTGTGTGTGTGTGTGTATATCAGAGAGATCCGTCCTCTGATATTAAGGTTTTTATATGGTAGGAACAGAAGACTGCAGCTGAGGCGATATAGTGTCAGAGAGCCAGAGGGCTGCATGGGTAATACCTACATGTGCTTTCCTCTCATATTAAATTAGCTTCTGGTTTAGCTAGACTGACCTTTGGAACTGTATAATCTAATAGATTGTGAAGGTAAAAGATTCCACACACGGAAAAGCTGTTCTGATGTTCTTTGCATAAAATAAGGATACAGGAACCGTTTATACACTAACCTTTGCAAGAAAGTATTTCTGCCAGCCCTGGAATTTTCTATTTATTTATATTTTTGTCCTTTTAGTACATTTGTTAACAGATACAGAGAAAGGAGGCAGGAAATGACAGTTTACTATAGTCCCATTAGAGAACCCAAAGGTACCAAAAAGCAAAATGGTGATAATTTATGTATTGAACCAACAGCCTTTTAATCATTCAGTTACAAGCCCAAATCTGTAACAACTGTACTATTACTGTATACTGTACTACTATCCAGAAGCCCAACAGAGCAGGTACCAGCTGATGTACCTGATCTGTAGGTTGGCCTCACTGCGGGCCCGCAGAACTTCCTTTCCTTTAAGCTCCAGTTCCTTGGTCAGGGTGCTGATGGTCTCGTTCAGAGAGTGGATTTCATGGTCCAGATCAGCGATCCGGTTCTTTCTACAGCTCACCGCCTGCTGTAGGTCAGATATACGTCCCAGGAGGTCTTCTTGCTGGAGGTAACACACAAACATTTACAGAGAGAGGGCAGAAAGACAGCAACTTCAGCAGATGAATCTCATAAGGGGTGTGAGAAAAAGTCGGTTCTCTGCATTCAATTTCAAATTACAGCGTGTGCTGGTGTTGACCAAAATTCGGCCCCCCGTGAGATTTTGACTCCTGATTAACAGTCATTTGTAAATTTGATGGTGCAGGTCGTAGTTTGTTTTTTGTGTCAAACGAAATAATTTAGCTAGGATATGTGCGTCTGTCAAAATTGTTCTGTTTCCGGCGTACGTTTGGCCATAATTTGAATTTCATAATTTTTAATAATAGATTCAGAATCATTAAGGAAAAAATAGCGATGCAGAGAATCAACTTTTCCTCGCACCCGTAGCACAGACGTCTAAAAAACCAACAAACACCAATTTCACACTTTAATTACACTGGAATGATTTGCTTTACAAAGGCTTTGTGGCAAAGCCAGAGGCCTTCCAAATGTGTATGTAGGTCACATTTAAAACATTCCATTGGGAAGAAGCATTAACTGAAGTGAGACAAACATGAGACGGAGAGAGAAAGAAACACAGAGGCAGAGAGAAAGAGACTATAAATCAAACATGAGGATGAAAAAGGGGTGAGGAGCTACAGTAAGAGCTCCCTCATAACTCAGAACTCGGCACCTCATTCTTTATTCATTGCAGTTATTCTTCAGATTCATGTAAAGTGCAGCCTAGCCTTGAGTCATTTTATTATGGTCATTGCTCTCGGTTCTCCGCCAAATTCATGCCTCTCTATTCTGAAACCATAACCACATCTCGAAACCAGGGGCAGTAATGCATCATCTGGTTTCATCTTTAATAAATCCAGACAGGCAGCTGGTACTGGCCCTCACATTGAGTTCAGTGTAGTTACAAATCCAGTGTGGCATTGTGGTTTTCTGCATACAAAAGAAGATATTCTGCAGTATGTTGGTAACCAAACAACAGTGGCACCCATTGACTTCCACTGGATGGACACAAAACCACAGAGACATTTCTCAAAATATCTTCTTTTGTTGCTCAGAAAAAAAAAACGTCATTCAGGTTTGGAATGATATGAGGGTGAGTAACTGAACAGACGTTTTATTAATTCTGGGTGAACGATCCCTTTAACACCTAATGTATGTACAGCTGGACAAAAGCATTTGCTGTCAGTTGTTACGGTCAGAAAATTCAAATTTATATGAAACCACAGAGCTTCACTCTTCTGTATCATTAAAACCAATTGCCTGTGTAACATACAGAAATATAATAATGTTTGACTTCACATTGAGAGTGTCAATGACATGTTTCATCTGTGGCTGCGCAGTTACACTCGGGGATCAAATACGAATTTCATCTTCAAGCCGTGAGCTGTCAGAAGTTCTCGTGTCCTTTTTGCTCTGAGAGAAAAGCTTCTAACTAAATGCACAGAGAGAAAATTTAGGCTATGATTGTTCGTCAAACGCACGCGAAGCTTCTAACACATTAAACATGCATGAGACCTTCCAAAACCATATTCAGCTGGAGTTTTAACAACATGAATCGGAACCGTGCAGTGTGGAACGTTTAAAACCTCTCACATGTTCTCTGCAGCGCTCGACAGTGTTGTCCAGCTCTCGTTTGGCGGCGTTGTTCTCCTTCAGATGGACTTGTCTCAGATGTTCTATGGCCGTGGCGTGGAGATGGTTGAGTTCAGAGCGCAGGGAAGCTACAGAAAGAGACAAACCCAAGAACGTACAAATCAACTGGCCAAATACCCAAATACCACCCTGATGCTGCCCGTGTCTATGCTTTGGTGATGTAATGTCGCAAAGACTGCTGGGTAGTGACCTGCTGCGGAGTCTAAGTCAGTGCAGATTCGGCGGGGGCGTGATATGCAATTCACAGTCTATTATTGTTCATACACTATTATCATCAGAGGTTATAAGCCAGGCACTTAAAGGCACGGTAGGCGTTTTGTTCCAGAACAATTTTTTGTTATGCTGGTTGAAAGTCTCTTCACAGATAACAATCACTAAGTGGTCTGAATATATTTATATAAATATATCTCTTTTGTGGAAGGCGCAGGACCATAGAATGTTCGTCCAATCATTGCATTCGGTCCGATATAAATAGAATGTCCTGCTTGCCTGTCAAACTATGTATTTATTCGACAGTGCTGCTCTGCGCACTAGTGGAGGAAGCGTGGCTTTCAAGAGCGCTCTGAACGGAGGGCGGGATCTTATGCTTTCATAAGCTTGCTATGGCTAGCGACTCCAAAATTGTCTAACCTACCTTTAACTTTTGGTGGCACCCAGGGGACTGTCTACGTGCTAGTTGCTTTGAATAAACGCATATGTCAAAATGTACTTACATAACAAGAGACTGAACATACTGCATGAATATACTATCAGACGTGACTGACATGATGAACAGCTCTGGAGCTGTAGGCTGGTGTGTGATGCCGTGTTTAATAAGACTGTATGACTCACCCAGCATGGCTTTACCCTCGTCCTCCAGCTCAAAGCGCAGAGTCTGAAGCTCCTGGTCCGACTGCTGTTGGAGGATTTCCAGGGTCTGTCTGTGAGCCTCTCGCAAGACGTGTAGCTCCTCTCTCTGTTCCTGCTTAAGACGGCTCTCCAGTTCCTACACAAACACGCAAAGCAGGAGGTGAAGAAAACATAAAATACACACACGTGCATTACATTAAACAAAGGAGAGCTTCTGCATTTAAACACAAGACAATACAATGGTATAAAATGATAATGGGAAATGTCAACAAAAGAAAGAGATTGTATTAAAAAACATTTAACAAAATTTCGGATGTGCAGGGTAGGCAATTTTATGTAATGGAGGAGGCGTGGCTTAGGAGAGCGCTCTGAAGGGTGGACGGGATCTTATGCTTTCAAAACTAGCTTGCTACTGTCATCCCCGGTCTGGCAGGACCATTCTAACACGTTTTTAGAACATTGGCTAACGTTCTTTAAAAGTTCTCTCAAAGATTAATTAGTTAATAGAACATTTTGCTTGTTAGCAGAACAAAAGTGAGTAGTAGTTACTTTATTATTTGTTACTATGTTTATATGTTTTATATGTTTGTATTCTATATGAAGTTTTAGTGGAACATTTTAAAAACATTACAGAATATTATTCAAATGTTTGAATAATATTTTAATACCCAAGCAATAATGTTAACAGAACGTTTAAAAAATTGGATGTTTTGAACGTTCCTAGAACTTTCAAAACAACATTTTTGTTGCTTAATGGAAACATTACGGAAACATTCTTACAAGCTAAAACTGTTAGCTGGGCAGCTGCATTCAACGTCTGACAGAAAAGGACGAAGATGAAAGCAACTATTAATGTTTTTTTCATTACTGAGTAATCCGAAATATGGCCAAATCAGCTTAAAAACGCTTCTTTCTTGGCCACAAAAACAGGCTGAGAGATACGAAGAACAGCTTGTTAGACGTTACACAACACTTCCACTTCAAACGTCTCGCCTTGGGGTCGTCAAATATTCTGTCACGTCTAATTTGGAAATAAAACAACAATGTTGCAGTTGCTCGAATGAGAAATGTGTTCTCATAAACATTTATGTCAGAGGAACAGACAAACAGCAACACAGTGGCAGAATTTATGATGTTAACCTCAATCTTTACATGTTGTTCCACACCTGTGTGACTGACTTCTGTGGAGCACAGAGATGCTGCTGCGCTGAATGACTGACACTTCTTATTTAACATTCATATTCATTGTAAGCAAAAAGATTCCAAACAACACGCGGCATTGGAATGACAAAGGCGAGTAATGTTTATGTTCATGAGTGTATTTAAGTGCACATGCATGTTGTCGCATGCGGCGCAGCTACCCTCAGCTCCATCTGTTGCTCGTCCTCCATGTCCTGCATGGTGCAACAGTGGACCTCCTGCAGGCGGCGCTCTCTGCGCTGATGCTCCAGCGCCAGCTCCTGCAGCTGCTGCGCCAGGTGCTCGCGCTCCTGGCTGAACTGCGCCTGCAACTGCTGCAGCGCGCTTTTCGACTGCGACATCTGCAGCTCCAGGCTCTGCTTCAGTAGAGAGATCTGACGCAAGAGAAACACAGAGAACAGACTGAAAAGACTCGCGCAGAACTTCGAAGAAGTCTTTCAGAGAGATGAAAACTGTGAACGCTTCAGATTTGCAATAAGGAGAATTAGATAACAGCTGGAAAAAAAATTATTTACAGCTGATATATTGAAGTAAAAAGAAAACACAGGGAATTCTGATACGGAACAATGCTTGATATTCCATCTCTCATTCCGATAGCAAACAAAAATGCAACCCTCACTGTCTGTCTCCAGCAGTTTACAGTAGGACACGAGTCAGTCGACTGACAATGAAAAAGTACAATGGTAAGAACGCTCGGTAATTTCATCACCGTTATAAATGGGGGGTCAACAATAAATCTACATAACATTTCTTCTGTACTGTAGCTCATGAGTATAAATAAATGCTGCAGAAAAATCATTTTGATAATCCGTACTTTTTGTCTTATCCTTCTACACAAGATACATTAACATGAAAACCTGTTATTAAGATTACGAGATACTAAGACTTGTTTTCAGAGAGCATATCTAAGTTTATTTCCGTTACCCCACTGGCGAACTGATTCAAGCCTAACACATTTTGTCAGATTTACAAGAAACAATTTACCAATGGAAAAAAAATATAAAACCCCTATATAACTTATAGGGGTTATATATTTTATATATATTTTTTTATTTTATAGATATATTCTCTGAAGCCTTACGTGGATTCTCTACTGAAATAAATGTATTACGTTTAAAGGACATTAATACTACAGAGCAAGGAAACCGTACTTATGAAAACTATTTGTTGTGTACATTTATATCTTTCCTGCATGACAGATATACAGATAACAGGAAATGAACTCCAGGTAACACGTAGAGACAGGAAGCTGCGGTTAAAGCGATTTCAACCGTTGTGCCTCTCCATTCAGCTGTGTCATGAGTTTTGTGTGAATTAAATATTCATTCACATCCAGTTTTTTCTGCACTGCCCCTGGAAAGAGACATGTAATGTATTCTAACAGCTCAATCTACAAGAGAAGAGGGCTTTTAATTCTCAAAGCCTGATATATAAGATAAGAAGTGGATTCGGATGAGAAAATAAGGAAGAGAAATCTTTCTAATCACCAAGAAGGAGAATAAACGGAGAATGCGACGAGCGCATCTCTGCATGCTTGGCAGCAAACGGCAGCCGAAAACAGACACTGAGGCATTAAAATGAGGCCAGCGAAGAGGAGAGCGTTTCACTGGAGCTTTAGCGCCGGGCTTCAGGGTGAGGCTGCACTGCCTTTGAATCTGACTTTGAGATTTGTCTTAACATACTGCTGAGGGATTTATTAGATCTGGGATTATGCGAGTTGGAAACCACGCTGGAGTTACAGTCTAATCAGACCACACCGCAAACAAAATCACTCCCAGGTTCAGCATTTCTGACTTCCTTTGCCTTTAAAATATCTCAGCATCCTTTAAACAAGATGCCCTTACTGTGTGTCATAAGCAAAATGAGATATTAAAACGTGTTCTCAGGGACATTTATGTTTAAAAGAGGGAAAAACTATTTGCCAATGGAAAGCCAGTACTAATAACTCTGGTGTTGTCCGGAGTTATTAGGACTGGCTTTCCATTGGTCAGTGAGGTGTCCCCTCACTAACTTACCTGTTCCAGAAGGTCCTCCACTTTCCTCTGCCAGCTTTCTCTGGCCGCCATCATCTCCAGATCCCTCTGCTGGGACAGTTGCGTCAGGGCCACCTGTTTCTCCGCCTGATACTCGGCTGTCAGTTCCTCTTTCAGACCCTTCAGCTCGTCCCTGGAGACGCATTAACAAAGCAACAGAAGAAGAAAAGGCACAGCTGACTGGGTGAGACTTTCACTAATTAGAAAGTGTTAATCTGACTCTGAAGGTGAGAAACACAGTCACATAGCTGTCTCAGAAACCTTCAGCACATCTGACTGTATTGAGTGAGCTGCCATTGTACAGATAAGATGTTA
This sequence comes from Botia almorhae, assembly GCA_036877575.1. Classification (NCBI taxonomy): domain Eukaryota; kingdom Metazoa; phylum Chordata; class Actinopteri; order Cypriniformes; family Botiidae; genus Botia; species Botia almorhae. The sequence goes on from JAZGTJ010001940.1 coordinate 17,927, forward strand.
ACCTCCTCCTACTCTGATAATTAACATATTTTAATCCACATGCATGCCGGGGAAAGAGGATTTTTGGACAGGCTTTGGTGCAAGACTGACTGCTTTCATTATTAGGGCCTTTTACATTTGATTTACAGTGCGCCCAACTAACAGTTTTAGGTTGTGAGACTACAACGTTTCCCTAAGGTAACAAAAACTATATTTTAAGAAAAACGTTATTTTAAAAGTCAAAATATCAATTTTTAAATACAAGAATGTTATTCAAACTTTTTTAAATTCTTGACTTTTTACAAATGTTCCACCTAAGAATAATGTTTAATATATAACGTACATTTTTTTAACGAACATTACTGCAAGAACATTTTTAATAACGGAGAAAACTATGTTAGCCAATGTCCTGACAACGTTCCCTGTTAGCTAGGTGCACACTTCACACACTGTGTTTAGTCAGCTTATTTAATTAAATGCAGCGTGCAAATCTAAGCTCCATTTTTAGCGCAGCACTGCATCCACAGCAATGCAAGACCCATCTGCTTCCCGCAGCACCTCAGCGCGTCGGTCCACTTGAGGTCCAGCTCCTCCGTGATTTTGTCCATTTTCTGCTTCTCCTCTGTTTTGATGGCAATGATCCGGGCTTCGTGCTGCTGTTTCTGGGTCTCTATCTCCTCCTGTGAGGGTCGGAAATGTGGATAATGATTTATCACAGAGAGGTAAAGACAGCACAGTCTGCAGAAGAGCTGATTACACAAACCGGATCTTCAGGAACGCCGGCTCTTTCCGCACTTTCGCGGGCTGCAGCGCAGAACAAAAGTGGCTGTTTTGGGTGCTTTCGAAATTGAATGAGGCTTAATTTTTTCCTGGCACATCACGCGTTCTATTATACGCCTCCTATCGCAGTGATTGCCACACTGAATTCACACCTCTCCGTTTAAACACCCTGATGCATCTGCGGTTTTTACGCTCCTACCAGCTATTTCAAAACATTTCTAAAATGTTCTATAACGACATCTTAATGCTGCTTCTGTTTTTCTATCAGAATGAGAGATCATTTATTATGCAGGTTACCCATGATAAATAGACTGAAAAGCAGAGCGTTTTACCTGCAGGTCTGTGAGAAGGTTGCTTGTCTCTCTCACTCGTGCTCTGGTGGCGTCCAATTCCATGAGAAGCTTCTCCTGGCTGTCTTTAAGACAGGAGATGTGGCTCTCAGCGCTATCCAAGTTGTCTTCGCTCTCTTTGACAAGATCTTTCAAATGAGCCACCTGAGAAAAGCCACAGCGGAAGTCAAATGCCTGTATAACAATTAGACCTTGATTTACAGTAGGAAATACCTACTGTAATACCTCACCTACTGTAAGTCAGCACAAGATTTACAGTAGGTAAACAGTAGGTTTTAGTTCTGTGTAAATAAAAGCGCATGAAAGCTGATTACATGATACTCGATGGTTGTGTTATTTTCTGTAGGCTAAGCATAACAATGAACACATACAGAAGCTAAAAACTGGTTATTATACGCACGGAGGACCAGATCGGCTCAAAATGCAGTATGCTGATGTAGATTGCTGTACATTATTAAGATTTTTTTAAACATTAATGTTCTTTTTAAAACTTTTTTAAAACTAAGTATTTCAGTTTAACCCAAAATCATTAGCACACCCAAGGCAGAAACGATCCACATATAAAAGTTTGAATTGAGTCTGTACATTGAGTGTTTTAGGCTGAATTAATTGCAAAGTCTAAAACTTTACCAACTTTCTAATAGTTAAGTGATGTTTTCATAACAGTATCTGATTTGTTGCTGGTCCATGGTGGTCTTTGAGCTCTGACCCGCATGACCAAAATTTTCTACCAGAGCTCCACCACCTGCTAGATCATCCAATTAATCATCTAGTCCAGCTTGAACCATTTAGTGAAAACCATCAACCAGCTTGTTTTTTTAGAGGATTATCTGTCTATATGAGATAAAGACAGTGCTGGATCAAACCTCTTGGTTGGCCATGTTGAGTTTTGTGTTGAGCTCCTCTCGTATGGTCTCCAGCTGTTGCTGCAGGTGGTTCCTCTGCTCTTCCAACGACAGACGGCGAATCTCGAACTGTTGTCTCATCTCCTGCGTAAGCAGAAACGAAAGGACAACATCAGAAGAACCGCAGCAGAGCGATTAAACAAGGGGAACAGCTAGACAGTGACAATCTGCTGCTGGATTTAATTACAGGCAAGAGAAGCTTTGCTGAGCACAGAGACGTTCTAAATAAAAATCAAGTGACATGATTGCCACAAGATGACAAGTCGATTAGTCTCGATATCGGTTGTTTGAGTGAGAGCTATTTTCGCGGAGCTCCAAAATGGGGAATAATATCGCTGTCACTTTGTCATCGTTGTGATGAGAAACGATTGTTTGCATAATCAACGCGCGGCTGAAAATGTAATTTAGCGTCGCTCACAGGAGCTGAATGAATGATCTGGGAACAGTGGTAATGCGCCGCTCTCGTTTAATAGAACCGCATAATTATATTTTTTAATTTGCGTGGCGTATGGGATGCCCAGCTCGAATATGTTTATAAGATGTTACGTTTTATTTAATTAAACAGAACACAGAGAATACAGAAGGCAGAAGTAAACACAAGGGGAGGTAAATCTAGTGAAAAACGAACTGCTTATAAAGCAAAGAAATAGCAGGAAATTCAACAAATGCCAAATTTATACATTATATTGACGTCTATCTTCTTACATTGACAATCTGGTTCTTCTCTCTCTCCGCAGTGTTGCGTGCCGTCTCCTGCTGGACACTGTGTTTCTCCTGTAGGTCCTCTAAGGCTTCTGCGTGAGTCTCTTTCAGACAAGACGTTTCCTCTTCGTATTTGGCCCTGACACGTGCCAGCTCCATCTCGTAGTTCTGCTTCTCCTCACGGAGCGACTGCCAAAACATCACAGCACTTCATTTGCACCCCTGTCAGCTCGCGACCATCTCGTGTTGAAGGCCGTGATAATTGTATCCAGTCATCAGTGGAGGATTTATCATTCTGAGCACTTTGTGATGAAGTTGTGTATCATGCATCTACTCTGGTTTGTATCAGTGGAACCTATTTCAGGACATACCCTGCTAACAGGGAACGTTCTCAGAACGTTCAGTAAAAAGTCTCCCAAAAACACTCTTGCGGTAACGTTAGTAGAATGTTTTTTTAATGTTACATATCGTATATCAAAAACGATATTCTTAAGCCGTGGAACGTTTCAAGAAATGTTACAAAATTTAGGAAAGTTTGAATAACGTTTTTTTAATCAAGCTATAATGCTAATGCAGAATGTGAAAAACGTTCCTAAAACGTCACAGAAATAACCCGTTTAACTTTTTGTTACATAATGGAAACATTACAGAAACGTTCTCACAACCTCAAACAGTTAACTGACTCTGGAAAAGATTTTTTAATAATGACACTCCTCACTTTTACAGACAGAAGAAAGGCTGAAATACCTTCTCCAGACTGAGGATCTTCTGGTGCTGTTGTTCTTCAAGTGTTTGAATCTGTTTCTGAAGTCTCTCTCTCTCCTCCTCCAGCTGTAGGATCTTCTCCTTCAGACGGTTCTGCTCAGAGCCCAGGTCTCTGATAGTGGCCTCGTGGCTCATTTGAGTTGCTTGGAGAGATCCTATTTGACCTGTAGCCAGAATACAAGACTAAACGCCACACCAATGATGACAACCACAATAGCTGTAGTTAATACAGTTACAGTATGCAGTTTTACCACTGGCTCCAAATTCAAGTCTAAAACAAAACACTGATGCCACTAGTTTGCAAACTTTACAAATGAATTGATTTGTTCTCCCACACGAGTGCTCATGGACCCGCCCAGCGAGTTAGTAAAGCCAGCCAATCAGATCGAAGCTGGCGATTTCAGCCAGTATTGCCATTTTGAGTGAAGCACGCATCAGATGGTCAGTAATCAGACCGTGGGCGGCCGGTGGGCATGCTGTCTGAGGCTCAGACTAAAGCTGACCACAACCCTTGCCAAGTTTCAATCATGTAACTGCTCTCTCTCTTAAAAACACCCACACTGCAGCCTGTAGGAGTTATTCACTCTCATACAAGGCAGAGAAATGTAATTTGGCCATGACATTTTTCTCACTGGCTTTGTGAAGGATTTCATTGGCCTGCTGCTGAACCCGATCTCTGCTTCCCTCCAGCTCATATTCGGTGTCCTTAAGCTGCATCACCCAAATCTCCCCATCCTGTATGGCCTCTTCCAGCTGCTTGTGTAGCTCCTGCCAAAAGAAAAGAAAAATGCTTAAATTAGTTTCGGAAAACAATCTCAATGCTTTAATCTGGTTCATCGCTGTTCTTTAACGGCGGGGTTGCCAATCTTCTCCAGAAACATTTTTTGTTATGCTGGTCGTGCTGGTTGAAAGTCTCTCCACATCCTGATAGCAATCAGTAAGTAAAGTGATCGGAATATTGTTAAATATATTCATATCTTTTGTGGAAGGCGCAGGACCATAGAATGTTCGTCCAATCATTGCCTTCAGACCCAGTGCAATAATAGGACGTCCTACCTGCCCGTCAAACTATATAGTTGCATTGCGGTCATGTGTACTGGAGGAGGCGTGGATTTGGAGAGCGCTCTGAAGGGAGGGCGAGGTCTTTTGCTTTCAAAGCTAACTTGCTATTGCTAGTCTTCCTGAAATGGCTTACCCTACCTTCAAGTAAACGAGTACTCTACAAAAAGTACTCAACGTGGTTTTAAGAGTTTCTGACTATTTTGGGCATTCTAGAAAACAAATTTAAAAACAAACGTCAGATTATTTACGTCAAAATTAATTAGAGTATGTCTTTACTAACAATGTCCAATACTGATCACAGTTCTTATCTTTGTTGGTTTAGATTATTATAGTTTGTCAAATGTATTAAGTTTTGTAAAAATGGATTGTCATATTTTAATAATGAAAGTCTGTCTATGGGACAAGGGTAAAAGAATAAAATATTTACAAGCTGCAAAAGGTGTTTGAAAAGTGGCGGAAAGACAGCTTTAATGTGACCTTCACATATCAAAAAGAAAAACATTGTTTATTTTAATATCAAAAACAATCGCTGGGACATGAAAGTGCTGGTAGCTGAAGAAACATTCATCTTCATACCTTTATGGTGACCTCTGCATTATTCAGAGACGCCTGCAGTCTGTTGGTTTTGTCTCTGCTCTCCCGCGCCTCCTCTTGAGCTCTGTGTAGTTCAGAGCGGAGTTTACACAGGGTCCTCTGGAGAGCCGCTTCCTGCACCTGAAACTCCTTCCTCAGTTCCACCTCCGTCCTCTTCCAGGCCAGCAAGTTCTCCGTGGTGAGCTGCTGGGTTCTCCTCATGGCCTCCAGCTCACGTTCATAAAAGGCCTGAGCTTTGCTCAGCTTGGCCTCGTACTCCTCCACTAGGCGGACCTTGTCCTGCATCAGCTCCTCCACGCGCTCCATGAGCGACTCCAGCTCTGCACGGTGCATCTCCGCCAGCTTCTCCTGCTCCAGGCTGGAGGACGCGCTCTGGTTCTGCTGGCTTTCCAGCAGCTCCTGCACCTCCTGCCGGTGGGAGGCCTTCAGCTCCTCCAACGCCCTCCATTTCTCCTGTTCAAACTGAGCCTGCACCTGGCTGAAGGAGCGCAGCTTCTCCTCGAACTCGTGCCGCATCTCCTCCACTTCGCGGGACATGGAGACCACGCGTTGCGTGTGCTGGGCCTCCGTACACAGCTGCGTGTCCTCCATGCGCTGGCGGTACATCTCAAACTCAGACAGCGCTTGACGTTTCATGTGCTCGTGGAGCTCCACGGACTCCTCCAGAGACTGCAGGCGGCGCTTCAAATCGGCCTCATCTCCGATCTTGCTCTTGTAGTGGAGGATCTTCTCCCGCGTCTCGGTCAGGATGTGCTGCACCTCCTCGTTGTGAGCCTCCTTCAGAGACTGGATCGCATCTTCGTGCTCGTCGTTTTTTGTGTTGAGGGCATAAATGACCTAGAAGAAAAAAGGTTCAGAATTTGTGTCCTTCTGCAGCGTGCCTTTCCAAACCCAAAGACATTTCACAATGCACAACAGGAAACTGAAGTAAACAAACAACTAAATAGACCAAATACATAAACAAAGTACAAAGCTGAAAACCATTCCAGATACTAACACAGGTTAAAGATCAAATTCAAGGATCGAACTTTTAATGGAATTGGGGAGGAAGGTCCTATATTAACATTCGCTTCTGCACTCATTCAGGTTCAAACGCATTTTCCAGCCACGCATTTCATTAGCACGGCTCTCCTGCTCCATGCTTAAGAGTTTCACATCAAAGCAAACAGTCCTCGCTGCTCCTGCGCCGCTGTTCTCCTTTTCATCTTTAATTGATTCCTTTCTGTCGCATCCCACGTTATTAACACACTGTAAGACATACGCTGCACTGTTGTCGCTGTGCACCGTGGCCCCACTAGTTTATTGTTTCATGTTCCCTGTGACACACAAAACTCGATTTTCTTCTTTCTGTTCTCTATTAAAAATGTAGCAAGCTAGTTTTCTTTAAATTACTAATGAGGAGAAGGAATTAAATTTGAATTTCATTCATTTGTGTTTGGGGTCTGGGAGATGTTGTAAAAAATGTATCGAGCAATTTCGGTGTTCTGCTGATGCGTCACGGCTTTATTTAATCATACGAGAACTGATTATTGCAACTGGTTACATACATCAAGCATTCTTCACGATAAATGTCACATGACTTACGTTACAGGTCACAGCTATAAAACAAACAAATTAATTCTTCGATTCTTTGATCTGATGATGTACACACTAAAGCAGTGTTTTCCTGCCAGCTGTTTACTGTCCACAATGTGGTTTTTCCCAAGTCAAACTCATCACAACACAAAAACAATGTTATCACAACTGAAGCTTGTCACATTTCTGCTGGGTGACCTACTGGGTTATGTTGACTCAAAAGAACCCATTCACAGCTCAGGATTCTGTTGTTGTTTTTACACATCATGTTTTTCTGACCTGAAACATAAAACTATATGCCGATTAGCTCTGCGTTTAAAAACACGCAAGACTTAAACGTGTTACGTAAAGGTGTTTTTTTAGAAACGGATCACGGATTAAACGCTGCTTGCAAACCGTGTCTAGGATTATAAACAGATTTTTGCAGGGAATAAAATGCTGCGGTGCAAAATTACAATATGTAGGGCATCTTCTCTGTGGGCTATACAGATTAAACGTCGCACCGATTGCTGGTTTACAGTTTGAGAACACAGAAGTTCCAACAAAACAAACTGCTGCCAAATGTGACATTTCTATAATTTCCCCTAAAAAATCCGAAGCAATCACCATCCTCGCATAAGACGATACCTTAGTAAGCTGTGCTATTTTTTTACTCATCTTCAGGTGCAGATCTGGGGTGTACTCCATGGTCAGGGAAGAATCGTACAGTAAATTGCTAGATGTTGAAGATGGACTGGTTCCTGATCCAGAGGCGGCGGCAGAAGGATTGCTGCCCGGAGCGGCGCTGTACGGCGACTGCCACCCCGTTCCCGTCGCCATCTTCGCGTACAGTCACGGATGCCCTGCAAGTGGGTTAAAGAAAACCGTGCGCCATCACGACACCTGTCACCCATACGAATCCATCCAGATCGGTCATGCCGTAGCCCCTGTTCCGTATCTCAAGCGCACCGTTTGAAAACGAAGGGGCTGTTCACATGCGGCAACACATTTACGGGAAAATCAATATTTTGAAGGGCTGATTTTAGCTATTGCGTGACGTGCGTTGCGTGCAAAGCCATGTTATTTGTCTCTTTCTGGTAAAAGCACGCATGACAACGGGCTGAACGTCCGAGCATCACCACACACGGCAGATGCGGAGCGGAGGAGAGAGAGAGTTGTAAACGATGACGTCAGAGCCGTAAGGTCTCAGTAATGAGTGAGCGCATCGGAATATTTACACGTATCACCTGCAAAACAAAAGACTATTGTTCATTTGTCCGTGTAAACCGTTTAAATACACGTACGAACGTGTATATACTTTCATATGTACGTACGTATATGTAGATGTCCATTCTAACGCAAACATATACACACATACATGCAGTATGTGTTTGTGAAATGACTTTTATAAGTACGTACGTAAAATAGCTCTGTGTTATTTCTTTAGTCTATAAAACGTGACTGGTGCAGTTAACACACCAGCGCCTGACAGACACATCCTTTAAACACACACGTTTCTCCTCAAGCGCATGCGGTTCTGTAGACAGGAGCTTGATTTATCCACGACATCACAAGCCATATACAGCCCTCACCGAATCCGTAACAGTTTCGTGGTGATTTATGCCATCTGCTGGTGTTGGAGTGATATACAGTTATCTGTTTATCACACACACACAACCCATTTCAAAGTCTGTCAGCTACACAGGACTCTACCTGTGTGATGGCGTCTCCAGAAAGGAAACGTCTTGTCTTGCAAAAGACTTATCTGAAGGGTGTGGTGTGGGTCAACACGGTGCTTCAGTAACACACCAAAGTCAACTGTGAGTGCGCACGTTACCAAACACATCTCACAGAAACGAACACAGTATCTTTTCCAAAAGCCAATCGGTAAAGGAAAGCACACGTTTGCAAAGTTTACCAAGGCAGGAAACCACAAGCATACTTACTAATCGTTAGAAGACAGACGATAAAATCTAATCATCTTGTTAACCCCTCTACTTCCTCTCAGTATAGCGGCAGTTTCGTACATACAACAGGCTGTTTTATTTATATGTGGTCTGGGTGGAGGATTTTGTAAGGATTTTAGGAGGCTCGCATTTTTAAAGAACATCGTTTATTTATGGTCTTCGTTTTAAATGCGATGGGCGATCACAAACTATTGTAGCTTTTTCTTTAATGACGCAACGGGCAACTTTGCAAAGACATTATTTGGGTTGCGTCGTTGCATTATTACTGGAACGCGATTAGTTCTGGTTAAGTAAACTAGGTTACTGCTGAAGGACACTGTGGGGGGAACATTAACCTGCTCCATTATCTTTGGCCAAACTTTGTTGACGCATGACGTCACTCTCTGTCTGCCCGTGTGAATGTGTGACGGCGAGCTTTTAAACACGCGCTGGAGGCGCAACAGACAACAAACTCTCCTCCTCGGTCATCTGTGCAACATCTCCGAGAGCGCCGAGCTTGCTCGAGCATGCACACACATGCATAGGGCTTGAAAGTGGGTACACGCGTTTTCGATTACAGGAAAACGCCGCGGTTTGAAGCTTATCTTTGGTGAGAAGCGCGCGGTTGCTGGAAAGAGGTTGTTTTTAATTGCGCAGGATGAAACAGTCTAAAAGCGCGTTAGAGTTTATTGACCTGAGCTTTCTGTCTGCGGAGGAAGAGTCGGCCATCCGGCAAGTGCTCCTGCGAGACGAGGATTTGAAGAGGCTCGAGAGTGGACGAGTCAGGTAGGGGCTTTAAAGCAACTGTTGTGTACGAGTATGCATGCTTATGTGTAGCTGTGCACTACCTCTCGAGTTTTGTACACACTTGTTTGAATTTATGCTCCTCATGCTTATTACACCCTTTGATCACAAGGTTTAGGCGTTGTTTTGATTTGTAATTTTATTAGTTTTTCATTTGATACTTGAAGGATAATAGTAAAGAACAGTGGATTTGTCCAAACTTTTGTCTGTATTGACAGACAGAGAGACACACAGACAGACAGACACACAGTCTCGATAGATAGATAGATAGATAGATAGATATAGATAAACATATGTCCACACTCCTGCCAATGTGTCTGCCTGCAGCATTCATAACCTCACATCTGTCTGTAAAGTATCAGATACAGAACGCTGTTTGTGCTTGTTACGTTAAACCAGGAAACTCAGGCAGTCAGTCCCTGACCTTAACCAGCTCAGGACTTTGACAGGCGAGTGGTTCGAGGACCTCAGGTCCAAACGATACGGGCAGCAGACTGATGTCACAGCAGTGGTGAGGTCCTCCATGAGATGGAAGAAAACAGCAGGTATGTGGCAACCGTTCTCTCCTTGTTAAACCCACACGGTTCAGAAGAATGTTATCTAGCAGTACACACAAACCACACCTCTCTAGTCATCACCCTAACTGTGCATAGTCAACATGTGCACTGACCAGGCCCTTGTATGGCTACAAAAATCTGTAATTGTTTTTACTGTTAAGCAAATGTTTTGTTAAAGCAATCTGATGCATCCATTATTTTTGAGTAACCTACAGTGTAACCTGTCACAACTGACTGCTTTTGCTCTGTTTTTCAAACTCAGCTCATAAATCCAACCCTTTCCTGAAAGATATAGTAGAGGAGAACAAAGGAGGTGAAAAGGAGACGTGCAGAACACCTCCACAGTAACGGCCTTCATTTCACATCAGCTGTTTTTACACAAATATAGAATAGTGTTCTGAATATAGATTTCTCTCAGTTACAGATTGAAACGCATGTACACACGTTTATATATGCGATGTATTATATTTTTATTGTAGTGGGTCAGCTGACTCCAGGTTAATTCATCCAGCTCTTAGTAAAGAGGTTTGTCACACCTTTATTTTGTTCATATTTAGAAAATAATCCACAAATCTTAAGCAAGACTGAAATTTCAACGTAACGTTTGTTTGTTTCACAGTCTTATCGCCAATATACTGACGAGGACTTCCTGGAAGACGGTGGGTTTGAGTCACATGGACGGTTTTTATTTTCTATGTAAATTAATTAACTGAATAATTAAAAATGCGTCCTAGAGGTTTACTGTATGTGTTCTGAACCACTGAATAATTCGGTGTATTAGACAGCTGAAGAGTTTTGGTTTTTGATTTGTGTACTACATATTTTTAAGGGGAATAACATTGAAAATAATGAAATGACATTTTCATTCGATGGATTTGATGATTTACATGAGGTTTTACATATAATAAACATTGTTTCCAATGTATTGTCTATGCAGGTCCGGCTGGTAACGACTCATCAGAACAAAACGCTTCAATTGATCGCAAACCTGCCTTCAGTAACACTGACCCCAGAAACAGTTCAACAGAGGCGCAACCCAAAGGCTCATCAGAACACTGGAGAGCTGTGCCTGATCACAGACCTGTCCTTAATGGAGCTGACCCCAGAAACAACTCAACAGAAGCCAAAGACGTCCCTGATGACAGCACAACAACACACTTTCAGCAGCCTGAGACTACATCTGAAAGAAGTGCCACAAAAGATGCAACAAACCCAGAATCAAGGAGAAAGGTCTCACTCCCTCCGGCACTTCAGAGAGACCAATCATATGAAGAGAACTGGGTGAAGATCTCAGTAGAGCCAAACCCCACGAAACCTAAACAGAATGACAGCAGACATGTTGAACCTAAACTCAGAGAGGTACATACACACGGTGAGAACACAGAAACTCTGATGAAGCAGGACCTGTCAGATCCACTAAAGAAAGTGGATCATTTTGGTGAAGGTTTTGAGATAAACACGGAGTCTTCATCATCTTCAAAACATCATGATCAAACAACATATCATATTTTATCTAAGAAAACTCCTCCGGCTGAGGCTGCATGCTCTGCTCAATCACACGTTTCCCCAGTGGAGGCCAAACATCAGCTGAACATCTCCAGACGTTCAGATCAAGAAGGTTCAGAAGTTACAGAACCAGCCGATGATTTCCGTGACAGCACAGCCGGAAATAAGCAAAAGTCGAATACATTTACAGAATCTGAGACTGAAAGGCTGGTTTTCTCAAACTTTACTAATGACCATGATAAGAGTAAACCGGTCTCCAGAGATAGTCTGAATGATGAGGCAAGTTTAGACAGGAAGGGAGGCGAGCTAAAAAATGTGAGCCCCCGTATGCTTGCCGAGACAGATACCGAAGTGTTTCTGCGAGTCACTGGAGAGAAACAAATCAATAAACAACATTCCACCGTAAAGGAAACGTCCAAAAGCCGAATTAAAACCGAATCTGATGAAATTCCCTCTGATTCTCTGCAGGGAAAAACAGACTTCCAGGATCTTAAGCATGACCACCAAGCCGAGATGGGAATAAAGAAATCATCTAATATCCATGTTGAGCTGCTGTTACCAAATCCAAAAATAACTCAAAGCGTGGTGGAACCACATGTCAACGATGTAACCGTGCGAAGGGATCTTGAGGCCCATGAAGATAAAGACAAACTAAAGATGAAGCCATCATCTTTGCATGATCTGGACCTTCCAGAAGACACCTATAGACCAAGCCATGGTTTGGTAGAACTAAGTATAGACCAGGTTTCAGTGACAGATGATGGAAAATTAGTGCAGAGTGGAGATGTTTCATTGCATGTTGATGCTAAACAGGATGACAGGACAGCGTCCAAAACAATTAAACCAGCTAAAAGTTCTCGTTTGTCGAGTGAAGACATTGTTGGACCACATACTGTACCAGAACAGCCACAGAGTTCCTCAGATATTCAAGATGTGGAGGAAAACCAAGAAGCAGACCAGGGGACGGAGTCGAATATCCTGCTAAATGTTCTTGCAAGAGCCCAAAGAGCAAGGCCACCTGTTTTACAGAATATCACGACGGAGGAGCCAAAGCAAGAGTCAAGAGATGATAAAGTTCCCACAATAGTGATTATGCCTTCTGAATCTCCAGACCCCAAAAAAATGGAAGGTAACTCGTTAAGTACAAGACCTTTATTTCCTCCATTGGTTGTGGCACATTTTGTACCGCTTGTATGCTATTGCGTATCGTGACAATGCATTCGTTTCAGATATGCAGAGTGTCTGATTTCTCCTCTGTGCCCTTAAGGGGCTGATATTAGAGAAGCAGTGCTCTACTTACACAGACAACACCCTGTATTATGTATATGCCTTTCTCTAGAGTTCACGCTTCACCTGTCAACTTTCTCGCTGTAGACTTCATTGTTTAGATTGGATTAAGTGATGATGGAGTTCGTTTCTGTGTGTTCTTTTACAAATTGTTTTTAGGAAATAAACGCAGTGTGTTTGTTTTGGAGGCTACAGCCGAAGGTTCTAAAATGCCCTCCTACACTGCAGATGCTTGGGAGGTGAGCTGCTGTTTAAAGGGTCATGAAATGTTATTTAATGTAGTTCCCCGAGATGTTTTTCAGTGACCAAAAAACGTTCACATTTAAGTAATTTATGCCCCTAATTCCACCTTGTTTTCAGTCCTGTAATTAAAAAAGCCAGATTTGCGTGTTTCCCTTTAAGAACCTTCGCGTGTACTTATCAGCATGCATGAAATGAATCCACCTAGTGATGTCACAACTCCAACCATTTTGCATTCGTCTCTTTCCTGTGAACGATTACATGAATGCTTTCCTTATTGATAAAGAGGACACGACCCCTTTAAAGTATCTTCATGGATCATCATCCGTGCGGTGCGTGGTGCTGTTTTAATTGTCACTATTGCAGGATGAAGGAGTGGACTCTGAAGACGACACCTCAGTGTCCAGCTATGGGTCAGATCTGTCCGGCAGAAAAGGTCGTTCTGCGAGTGCATTGTCTCTGACTGATGTGAGCTGGATTTATTTATTTATTTTCTACTTGATTTGTAAAGTAGAAGTGAAGTGAGTCATTAGCAGCATTAGCGAACGTCAAAGAATGTTTCCAAGGAAAGTTTGTCTTGCTTATTTTGCGCATAGCGTACATGTACACTGTTATGACACATATAGGCCATCCCACCCAACAATTTTAGAATGTAAGAACGTTTCCCTAATGTTTCCATTCATTAACAAAAACATTAAAAATGTTATTCTGAAATTTGTAGAAATATTTAAAATGTCCATGTTTTTAGATGTTATATAAACAGTATTGTTTGGTTATAAAAATTGCATTCAAGCTTTTTAATTCTGTAGCGTTTTCAAATCGTTGTGTTTTTGGTATGTATGCTGTATAATGTTAAAAAAACGTTCTAATGTTACTGTAAGAATGTTTTTGAGAACTTTGAGTATATGTTGGCCAATGTTCTGAGAACGTTCCCTGTTAATTGGGATGATACAGCCGTGGGGCCACAGGTTCAGATTGTCCCCCGTGTTACTGTCTGCCTCTCACTGTTTTTTTAATAATGTGTTACATTTAGTATCTAAATAAAGGCATAAGAATACAAACACAACCAGATGATGTTCAGGAGAGATTGACTCCTGCTGTTTGTTTGTGTTCTGAAGCGCACGGGCAGTTTGCTGAGTGTGTACAGTGAGGCGGGAGATTTCGGGAGTGTTCAGGTGCGAGGTTCAGTGGAGTTTGCTCTGATGTACAGTCCTATAGGAGAGCTGATCATCATGATTGAACAGTGTCAGGATCTGGCTGTTGCTAGTCCACGTAAACAACGCACCGATCCGTGAGTTATGAACTCAATACACCAGACTACAGCAAGCACAAAAAAACTGTGTGGCAATAGACAACAGTTCATTATTTTCAACATAAATACTCACTCTCCCTCTCTCTCTTTGCACCAAAAAAATGTGTGTGTGTGTATATGTATGTAGGTACACAGTATGTGTGGGCATATTTGTATACATATATATTACAGTATACACATACATAATAAATTAATAAACTGTTTTTGACAGTTACGTGAAGACGTACCTCTATCCAGACAAGTCGAGCCGCAGCAAAAGGAAAACCTCCATTAAGAAGCACACAGTGAATCCAGTCTACGTCGAGTCTCTGAGAGTACGTTTCCTCGGGGAACTGTGGCACAGCACAAACATTTATTCAGTAAAATACTCTGCAGGAAATGATCTTATCTGAACATCTCTCATCAGTACAAAGTGACACGCGAGGAGCTCCCGGGAAAAACTCTGAACCTGTCCGTGTGGCACAACGACTCCAGGGGGAGGAATGTTTTCCTGGGGCAGGTGGAGATCAGTTTAAAGACCTGGGACTGGGGACATGAGGCCCTCACTTGGTACAACCTGCAGCCCAAGGTACAGCTGGATATACTTTTAACTAACATTACCATTTCAGTATCAGTTGTATCTTTTATAGCTTTAGAAGATAATCTCTTAATTTGAAAATGACAAACTGCCTTAACAATAAACCAAATCTCTGGTGAATTTCTAGATGGATATTAGATTAGATTTTGCTACAGGGGTCATGTACGTGTTTGTCGGATGCTTTTATCCAAAGCGATTTACATTCAAGATGTGCATTTTATCAGTATGTGTTTCCTGGGAATCGAACCCACAACCTTTGCCCCACTAACGCAATGCTCTACCAGTTGAGCTACCGGAAAACAGTGTAATTATTTTTTTAAATATGCTGCCTTATATTGTCCTCATTTTGTCCCAAATCTAAGACAGAACTGCATGTACGATTCATAGATCAGGCAATCCCACAATGCATTGCAATGAGTGAAAACGTTCGCAAACGACAGTGGGCGTTATGTTTAATTCAATACTAAAAGGTGTCGATAAAGTGTGTATCTCATTAAAAACGTATGATTCATCTGTTGTTTGTGTATGTGCGATATGCCAGAATTGAGCAATGAGTAAGGACATTTATGTGGCAGATACAGATGACCATTAACAAACCTGCAGCTACTAGTTAGCTACATTGATGCAGCTCACTACATTTAACGCAGTTAAACTCGGTTGTTATATAACAGCTATAATAAAACAATGTTTTTCATTTTCCATTACAGACCTCAGACAATGCAGAGTCTCAAGAGCCTCATGGATCATTATCAGTGTCACTGAAATACATTCCTCCGGAGCCCACGGGTACAGCTTTAATTATTGATGTTGCTTTTAATGGGTTTTATATCTCGCTTTCCAAATATCACTCATAGCAGAACAAGCTGTGTTTGCTCTGGCCCACGTGTTGTTTGATTTCAGGTGGATCGAAAAAGAGCTGCGGGGAATTACACGTCTGGCTGCGGGAGGCTAAAGCGCTGCGCCGCCTGAAGCCACAGGGAGTCGATTCTTTTGTGAAGTGGTGAGGGTGTGCCGCTCATATACAGAACTGATCTTACAAAGGCATTGTTCCTCCCTCTCTCTCTCTCTCTCTCTCTCTCGTGCTTTTCTTTGTCATGTCTGAAGAATTACTGTGTGGTCTGTCAGCGTGACATGAGTAGAATGACCCATTTCACCGTATTTGCTTTGGTTTATGGAACTGAATGCTATGCTAACGGCTTTTAAAGGTAAGCTGGGCAGTTTGGGAGAGGATAGCAATAGCAAGCTGGCTTTAAAAGCGGCTCTCTGAAGCCACGTCCCCTACAACACTGGAATGCATATGCATGAGTTATTCGGACCGAATGCAATGATTGGATGAATATTTCAGAGTCCCGTGCCTTCCACAAAAGATGTATAAATATATTAAGACCACTTGCTATCAGGACGTGAAGAAACTTTTAACCTACATCATAAAAAAAGTTTCCGGTAAAAAACCGACGACCCTGCCTAAGTCATAAAGGTCTTTTTTTGCAGGCCTGTAGCTTTAAAACAGATATACTAGCATTGATTTTACTGTTTTGTGTGTCTTGTGTCGTGTGAATGTATGGTGTGTGTTATTAGCTACATTTTACCCGACACGAGAAAGAAAAGCCGTCAGAAGACTCGCGTGATAAAAAAGACGCAGGATCCTGTTTATAATCACACCATGGTGTATGACGGCTTCAAACCTGGTGAGGTCATCGAGACCTGCTGCGAGCTAACCGTGTGGGACCACAACACCCTGTCCAATCAGTTTCTGGGAGGTGTGCGTCTCAGTCTTGGAACAGGTAGCCAAACCGCTTCTGTCATTGTAATCAGCAGATTGTATCTAATCTGTGTTTAGAATCCAGATTTATAGGCTAATGTGCGGTTCCATGAAACCATGTGATCAAACAAGGTCTCTGTTTACCTGCAGGGCAGAGCTACGGCAAGAAAGTGGATTGGATGGACTCAATGAACGAGGAAGTTCAAATATGGAAAAGAATGTTGGAGAGTCCAAACAGCTGGGTGGATGGAGACCTTCCCCTGAGGTCCTCCATGACCTCCAGGAAATGAAGCTCTCAGACCATTTGGTTTCCAGAAGAAAAAGGCGTTTGTTGGTTGACCATATGATATCGTTGAGTTGCCACATCAGTTTCTTCATTCTCTAAACAAAAACAAAGTTTATAACAAATATTTCATAATAAGTTTGAGAATTACATGATTATTAGCTTTTCAGAGTGTATGTAAAGAGGTCACTTGTTGTCTAAATGTCTATGTGAAATGTTCCCACAAATACATGCATTAAACAAATAATTTATCAGATATAGTCTGTGTGATTCTCAGAATTAAAAAAGCAATGTAAAAACTTGAAAAATTGATTTTGCATAATTAATGCTTTTGTTTAAAAAACAGATTATAAAATCAACTCTAATAAAATGATTAAATTAACACTTTTTATGTATAATGGCTATTATTGCTCTTTGTTTGTCTATTTTGCAAAGAATCCACCCGAACTGTGACATTCATTCATTCTAACTGAATCGTTAAAACTTCGTGTTGTTGTATTTTGTTCAGTTCTGCTTATTGTCCGCCAGGTGGCGGAAGTTCCCACTTTGATTAATCTCCTTTATTTCAAGACATTTCCTCCCCAAAATGTAACGGAGATGAAGAGTTTAGGAAGTTTGAGTGAGCAGACTTTTGACTTTCTTCCTCAGACCCTCCGACGGATGCATGAGTTAACACTCGCCGAGGGAAAACTTCATTTTCTGCGTATTTTTGTGGGGGGTTCAAATTTAAATGTTTGACAATTAGTGACTGTAATTGTCGAGGAGTTTGGCGTTTTAAAGAGCTTTAAGGTAAGGCATCGAAATCTCACGGCTATATACAAGAACTGAACAGTCAAAAAGTCAAAAGTTTAAACTTGATTTCGATGTTGTCTGTTGTGATTAACAACAGTTCATGTTTGTGTGTAAATGTTTTTGAATATTTGGTGCTTATGTGTCAGCACAAACAACACTTGTTCATTATAATTCTAATTATAAAAGTAAACAATCTAAAATATGTTATGTTTGTTCTCAAAAAATGTTACAGTATATACAGTTGTTGAGCTGTCCACATGAATTTCACGCACGTCTGTATGGGACTGTATTTTAAAACAGTGCTTGTGTTTGTAGCTTTGTTTCTGATTGCCTTGACATTTATTATAGTTCAAAATTCTTTGGATGTTGAATCACTGCTAAGCACGAAGCATGAGCATTCGTTCAGACACTGACCCATGAACATCCCAGACGTCGCCATGGAGATCTGTTATTTTATATGGCAGCGATACAGAGAGCGAGGATCTCTCGGATGTGTTATGATTTAAAATCCTGGCTCTTCTGTGTTTATAATACTCAATGAATCTCTCTTTGTCAGCCTGAGGTTTGCTCTTCTCCTGGCTAATACAGAACATCTGTCGTCATGGGCGACTGGAGCGCGTTGGGGAAACTTCTTGACAAGGTCCAGGCGTACTCCACCGCAGGAGGGAAGGTCTGGCTCTCGGTCCTCTTCATCTTCCGGATCCTGGTGTTGGGAACAGCAGTGGAGTCAGCGTGGGGAGACGAGCAGTCGGCGTTCAAGTGCAACACGCAGCAGCCCGGGTGCGAGAACGTGTGCTATGACAAATCTTTCCCCATCTCCCATGTGCGCTTCTGGGTGCTGCAGATCATATTTGTGTCCATGCCCACCCTGCTGTATCTCAGCCACGTCGTGTTCCTCATGCACAAGGAGGAGAAGCTGATGAAGAAGGAGGAGAAACTGCGGGACCTGCAGAGGAAAGGTGGAGATGTGGACGGGCTCCTGCGGAAAATTGAAATGAGGAAGTTCAAGTATGGCCTGGAGGATCACGGGAAGATCAAAATGCGAGGCGGGATATTTTACACCTACATAGTGAGCATCGTGCTGAAGTCTGTGTTTGAAGTGGTTTTCCTGTTAATCCAATGGCATCTTTACGGGTTCAAGCTGTCGGCCATTCATACGTGTCAGCGGTTCCCGTGTCCTCATAAAGTCGACTGTTTCCTGTCTCGTCCCACCGAGAAGACCGTCTTCATCATCTTCATGCTGGTGGTGTCACTGGTGTCTTTAGCGCTCAACGTCTTTGAGTTCTTCTACGTGATTCTCAAGAGGATGAAGGACCAAATCAAAGAGTCCGAGAGAAAATTTGACAGCACCTGCAATATCAAATCGTGTCCAAGGAATCTGTCCAGTTACGGCTACTACAACGACTGTTCGGTGCCCGTCCCTAATCTGGGCTACAATCTACATGCGGGCGATAAATCAAACTCTTCTGACAATTACGACAAGCAGGCCAGTGAGCAGAACTGGACTAATTACAGTACCGAACTGGGTCAGAACCAGCTGGGTCAGAGGGACTATGGCCACACCCAGCGCTTTCCCTATCCTGAGAAAGGGACTCTGGGGAAAGATCTTCTCCTGCTGAAGGAGCTCGAACCTCGACCCAGCAGCCGGGCGAGCAGTCGGGCCAGACCTGATGATCTGGACATCTAGCAGAAACCTGATGAAAGATCTCACAGACCATTTTTAATGTTTGTGTCAGATGATGAACTTGACAATCTGTGAAAAGGACACAGTTCTGTCCCAGACATCCAAAGAAAACGGTTTATATTTATTTTTGGATTTCTTAGTTTATTAGTATTTGTTGATGGTGGTTTCCTAAGAAACCAGTATTTGTGGCTTTGAAGCTGCAGGTAAAGAGGTGGATGATAACCTGGACGTGAACATTTTGGTTATAAATGTGTATGAATGTATCACAGAAAGTTTTCATCATGGCTCCTGTGATTTCTTTCACAATTCATGTTCACTGTCAGCTTCCCAGCAACATTTCATGAATGCTGTTATCCACAGAGAATTATGTTGTAATTAAGCTATGCATTTTATCAGTGTGTGTGCATTCCCGGGACTTCAACCCATACCCTTGGTCCCAGCTAACGGAACGCTCTCAGAACATTGGATAACGTTCTGTAACGTTTTTCTCAAAGTTACCAAAAAAGTTTTTGCAGTAACATTAGCAGAACTTTTTACATCATATATATATGTCAAAAAGTTAGTGTTAGCAAGTTGTTAATGGAACATTTTAAAAATGTTACAGAATTACAGAATGTCTTAAAATCAAGCAATAACGTTACTACAACATCCGAAAACTGGGTATTTTGAACGTTCAAAATAACATTTTTAATGTTTTTGTAACTTAATGGAAATGTTAGGGAAACGTTCTTACAACCTAACAACATGGTACTTCCTGACTTCCTGAGTATTTCAAAAGCTCAGTTTGATCATTGTCCTAAAGTTCAGCCATGATACAATGAAACCCATGAAAGTAAATGCATCCATGTTAGCTCTTCTGGAATGAATGAAGAGCATCCGTTCTATTCCAGAAGAGTCTTAACTCGGAGCAGTTTCTGTCCATTCTTCTTTTCCGACAGCATTTTTCCATTACAGCACTCTGGCCCCGCACGTATAAATGGTGCAGTTGTTGTCTGGTCTGAAATCTTTCGAGTAACTGTACAGAGTCTTCTGCTGGGCTGCAGTTACTATGTCCCAGCTAATCATTCTACTGGAATTTCTATGTCCCAGCTAATCATTCTACTGGAATTTCTATGTCCCAGCTAATCATTCTACTGGAATTTCTATGTCCCAGCTAATCATTCCACTGGAATTTCTATGTCCCAGCTAATCATTTTACTGGAATTTCTATGTCCCAGTTTATCATTTTAGGGTGTAAGAACATTTCCATTTAGTAATAGAGTGTACAAATTTTACTTTAATTTTTAAAGATTGTATTTCTAGAAAACGTTCAAATGTATTTTTCAGATGTTGCATTGTTGTGTTTATAAGAATGTTACATAAACATTATTTCTGTAACATTTTTTATACTTTCCACTAACAACTTAGGAATAACGTTTACATATGCCATGTGATATATAACATTTAAAAACATTCTACCGATGTTACTGCGCAAATGTTTTTGACGCCGTTGAGAGAACTGTTTAGAGAACATTAGCCAACGTTCGTAGAACCTTTCCAGTTATCTGGGGTGCCAGTACAGATGAAAATCAGGCCACCCGAATGCTTATCGCTCATGTGTTGACATCAGTGTTAGTTAACATATGCAAATTGACTCCCTATGATTGATCAAGCTTTAAAAAGAGAAATTAAAATGACATGAGGTTCAGCGTTTTCCTCTGTTCTCAGAGTTTCCTTTTAACCCAAAGGGCTAAATAAAAGCATGTGGTTTCTCTCAGGTCTGCCAGCCACATGTGGCTGAACACAACGGGTAACACAAGGTAACTGTGCGATTAAACTTTACTCTGAAATAAGACTTTGTAACAGCTGAGTTATGTGCATGAAGACAGTGGCGAGTATGTAGCTACAAGGATTCCTTTAGACTGTTATAATAAGAAACATTCCACATTATCAAATGCAGATTGTGAGAGTTAAAATACCCTAAAAGGTAAAACTGCTGACATTTCATACAGTACATCCCTCCTTTGGATGATCAAATGTGACCTTTCACCCAGATTCTTATAACTACTAATGAAACGTGCCGGAACGTTCTTCAGTTATGAACTGAGATGTTGGGAGTGAACTAAATAATAAGTTGATATACACTGAACGAAACCAGACCACTACCCGGCCAACATGGAGCGTGCTCAGAACGTTGGCTACCGTTCTTTAAAGGTTCGCTCAAAGTTATCAGAAGCATTCTTGCAGTATCATTGATAATATATCACATATCAAAATGTTATTCTTAATTTGTTAATGTTTTAAAAATGATTTAAAAAGATTCAAGTCAAATCATTATTTTTCTAAGTTTTATAGCTGCAATCTGTAACTTTCACTTGAAACAACTTTTTGAAACGTACAATCGCAGGTTACTTCATGTACTCTGTTGAATTTTTATGTTGAAGTCACACGAAGCCAAACTGATATTTCCCGGGAAATCGGACCGACAGCTCAAATTATAAATCATGATTATAAACGTATCTGTTATAAATCAGGGTGAGATAAGGAGATTGTGTTCAACACTTGCTATTTTTCTTCATTTTTAACCCAATAACAGAAACAGTTACGGATTGCAGCTTTAACTGTTTTATTGATAACATCAATGTTGTTATCAATTCTATATTAGTTTCACAAAGACACAAAATACACACAAAAGGTACACATTTAGCAAGACTCATTTTTTTACTCTTGTTTGGCCAACTGTAAGATCTGAGAGCCGGACATACCTTCCAGCCTGCCAGTTTAATTGAAAACAGCAGGCCCTCGTTCTCTCTTTATTTCCCCTAATGTTCTGCCCTACGAATGACATTGAAGAGCACGCTGGTCTAAATGCTGACGTCTATTTGTGTGCAACCTTATGGAAAAGCCCAAGATCCATAGCCCGCAAGCTGCGTCTATAAATGAACGTTTGGTTCGGTGCCTGTTAGATGTCGTATTATGAGGCTTTGTAGACAGCATGTCTTAATCTGTTAGGTGAAGTTTATGAATGCGTTCAGTATTCACTGTTATGGTGTGTATCCACACAGAAAGCTGTGGGATCAGACTATAGTCGGGCTGTCATTAAAACGAGGGAGTGGCCACGCTTGGCTTTATGGTCTGCGGTCACGATGAAGTTTCTTTTGGCTGTGCAGTACAGACTGAAGTCAGCTTAATAACATCACATGCGATTTCCTCTAGCATGTTTAGAGTCCAGTCTTCTACACTTAAAGCTGCGATGCGAACTTTTTTGGGTTCAAAATAAACTAAAAGGGTTTTGAGCAAATGACAGATCAGTGTATGAAACGATCCATCTTACCCTTATTCACAACGGTATGTTTATTATAAGGATTTATAATTTGAGCTGCCCGGTCCGTTTTCTCTGGAAATGTTAGTTTGGCTTCATTTGAGCAACAGAAACAGAAACAAAAGTATGTAAAGTAAGATGCAATTTTGTGTTTTAAGCAGAGATGGCGGAGGAAAGGCAAAGGTTACAGATTGCAGCTTTAAGACTTCGACGAGTCGATGATTATTGAAAAAGTCAAACGATTTTAAACTGAGGTTTCAGGTTTTTTAAACAGCTGGCAAAATGCAGTGACTCGTGTTTGTTTAAACTCATTTAAAGGCATGAGGCGTGTGACTCACCTATTGAAAGTGCTGTCAAAAGACACGGCACAGCCCAGTAATCTTTGCGTTTGTTTTGTGACTGTACAGTCACCATTCGGTTATTTGTGGTGGAATAATGTTTGCTGAAATCACACTACACCGACTTATCAGTGAACGCTTCAGTGAACTGCGGTTATATGTGCACGAGTGGAACACGGCGGCCACCTAGCGGACGACTTGAAGCAGTGCAGATTTGTACAAAGACGCATTTTTGTGTGCTTTCATAATAATGGTAAAATAACCTTTTCAGGGACTTCATTCACGGACAAACAACAGTGAAGAATTCTGGTTAAACGCCACATTGATACGTCACGTGTTAAAACACAAACAGCGCTGATTGTAATTTCTGAGCAATGCTATTCTTTAATCACTGTATAAAGGTTGGTGGTTTAAATGATCTTTTGCGGGTCAATTTTGTATATTTGGTGTACCAAGACAACCGTGTCCTGATATTTTGCAGGGGTGCGGATACTGCTGTCTGATCTCTGCACCCTCTCGCGCCACCTGGTGGAAGATGTTATACTCACAGGAGATTAACGCCCAGCGCGTGTGCATCATCTCAAGTGTGTAAAAGACGAGTGTGAAAAGATTTAGTACTCGTGCAATACGTTACACTTACTAATAGCACAAATCCTGAATGTATGTTCAGTTATTTTCTGTGTGCATTGCTTAAAACCAATCGTTTTTTATCTCTAAATAAAAAGCTAAAATGCCATTGAGGACTTTCAGAATTGTCCAGTTCTGAAATATTAATGAACCAGTTCATGAATCAGATTCACGTATAATATTTTGCTCGGACCTGAAATTGCTTAAACAATCATTGTGAGGTAAATGTATCCATGCAATAATTTGTATTCCTTATCAGTTTGGATGCTATACAGATAATAATCCGCACAATTAAGATTATAATCTATATCATATAATGTCAGTACAACACTTTTAGTCTAAGTAATTGTTAAATGTCAATCTTTAAAACAAATACAAAGCCCGTGTCCCGTTATTGGATTAGTCCCGTAAAATTACAGTGTCACTTCTCGCCATGTATTTGAACCAATCCCAGCTCGAGTAGATAAAACTCCATCCAATAAGCACAGGCCTCTACTTAAGCCCCTCCTCCCCGAAAGTATTAATTACTTTGGGCTTTGGAGTCTGTGTGGCGCAGACACATAGAGGAGGCTGTGGACTCTGTCATTACAACTGTGTTTGAGCTCTGTGTTTTTTAAACTGTCAATATGGTTGATGCATTTTGTGCCACCTGGAAGCTGGTTGACAGCCAGAACTTTGATGAATACATGAAGGCTTTGGGTAAGTAAAAATATTATTGTTTTCTTATTGCTCTGAACATCTTTGGACATGCAAGGTGCAACAGTGCAGTCTGGTCTTTATATGCATGCATGCATGCATGCTTTACAGTTATTGTTATTGCAGTGCTTTTGTTCTGTCTGTAAGGTTTGTCTGACTCTCTTACTGTGTTTACACAGGTGTTGGTTTTGCCACCAGGCAAGTAGGCAATGTGACCAAACCCACAATTGTCATCAGTCATGAGGGGGACAGTGTTGTTATAAAGACTCTGAGTACCTTCAAAAACACGGAGATTTCTTTTAAACTGGGAGAGGAGTTTGATGAAACCACAGCGGACGACCGACATGTTAAGGTTTGTGTTTTTACACTGAAGTGTGTTTTATAGGGATAGTCTGATGCGTGCATGGGCTGCAGCTGTATCTGAAAGGTAGTTGTAGAAAAAAACGACATAGTTCGTTCTGTTTTCTGTTTTTACCCCGCGTGAACTGCAGACTTGAAACACGCATGCACACACACGCACACACACGCATATAAGATATAATTTTGTGTGTGTCATGCAAAGACAAAACAAAACCACTCTAAAACTAACCTTGAAAAATGTCGTCTTGTTTCAGTCCACTGTAACTTTGGAAGGAGACCACCTTGTCCACATTCAGAAGTGGGATGGTAAAGAGACTAAGTTTATTAGAGAAATCAAGGATGGTAAAATGATTATGGTAAGCAGCATTACCAGGTTGGGTGTAACACTTATACCCTTTTCTGCAGCATTCATTTTGTCGTACTGTCTAAAGTGTAAACACTTGTCTATATAATCATCAAGAATATTTAATGTTTATGCAGGTTGAATAATAATAAGGATTTTAATATTTCCTCATCTTTGTCCTCTGCAGACTTTGACCTTCGAGGGCATCCAGGCTGTCCGCACATATGAGAAGGCTTAAGGTCAAACTGTAGGAAGTAACCCTGGCAACTTGACAATATTAAAAGGGCATTTTTACACTGTATCTTAAACGTTAAAGTTTTCCCCTTTTTAGGAATGTGAGACATTTTTTGTAAGACCTTTTATATAAAATGCACACGGTAAAGTTTTCTGACTGTTACAGAATGCATTCATGTGGGTGAAGTGTTGAACTGAAGCTTGCCTTTGTGTCGAATTAAATCAAATACATACTTGGTCAAAAATGTTTGTTTGTTTCTTATGCAAAATGTTTTGATTCTCGTTGATACTAAACTTTGTTCATAGCAATGTAATAATTTACGAACTCCAATGAGAGATATAACAGTAACATATCTGAGACATGCAAAACTGAAAATATTTAGCAAAACATTTAAAATGATTAAAACCATTTAAAATCAAATTTTATCACCGCATTTATCACAACACATTTGCATATACAGTATTGAGTAGATTAGAAATAAGAAAAACAATTATTTACACTTCTGTTGGACTATTATTTTAAGAATGAGTCTATAGGATATTGTGTTTATATATATTGTGTTATGACTAGCCACCAGTGACCTTACTGTAATACATTAGTCAACATTATGTGTTAATCATACAGTACAGTACAGTACAGTATCGCACTATGATCACATGGTTTAACACAGACAACTACAGAAATGAAACAACTGATTTTGTCCTTCTATAAACACATTGTATAGTTGGTTACCTGTGTTTGCGTGTAATTTACATGTAATCCAATCAGATTACAGACTGTGTTGCTAAATACGAGGTTAATGACTATTAGATATTAGATGGCAGATGTTAATTAGATGGTGAGGAGATGTTGAAAGTCAACTCCATGCCCTGTTAATCCAGCGGAGGGATGGCCAGTACTCCAGTAACTCTTGAGTCATAACCTGAGATTTTAATCTGATGAGGATTATTTCAATTATTCTCCCGCCTCAGAACTGAATGACTCGTGCGGTTCAGTATAATAAAGACTGTGTGAAGATACTGAATGACAGTTTGTTTCACTTTTGGAGCAGTTTGAACACAAGCAACAGACCCTTTGGAGTAAGCCAGAGAGATCTGCATTTAAATGGAAAGTGCCGGTCTGGGAAAAGGACAATCCTACTTCTGTTCAATGCAAAGCTAGTATGAGCGTGTCTCTCTGGAATGACCTGCAGTAACCTCGACACAACCTGAACCTGCCGGGAGGGGACACGTGGGCCCCGGGTCAAAGTTAATCCGTTAATCCTCGTTGTCTTTACGTAGCAGCATCATTCGATCAATTTGACCAACCATGTTTGGATGCTTCATTTAAAGCAGTCTCACAGCAAACTAGTGCCATAGTTTACTGGCCCAGTTCTGTCTCAAATGCCATGCAGAGGACACGCCCATACGTTCACATGATAAAAATAAAAGTCATGAATATTAAAACACAGAATAACTACAATTACAAAATAAGTGTTACACCAAAATGATTTTTAGGTGCGTTAAAGTTGCGACCTTTGATCTAGATTACAGCTCTGAACCCTTGGGTATTTTTCCAGACAGCTGCATGAGGCGCATACTAATAATATTAAACACTATTAAAGATGTTCTGTGTATACTGGCCCTCGCTGGCCCTTTTCCTTTACTATCTAGTTAAAATCATGTAAACGCATCATGTAAAAATTACAGTAAGTTACAGTCAGTAAGTTTGTAAGTTACAACTCAACACCAGTCCAAATTTAAAAGTGTTAGTTGTATTGACTTGCACATCCAGTTTGATTAAACTTCAAGATTTAAGTCAGTTTAAAAAATGTAAAAAATGTTTTACAGTGTAGTATACTGTGAATTTACAGATACTAAACAGATAACAGTAAAAGATTAACAGCAAAAATGATTTATTACTCCTTTTGTAAATCCACTTGTCATTAAAATAGACAGTAAGATGATGGGCTGAGAGAAACTGCTGCTGTATCGCTCAAAATCATATCGTGAACGATTGTGTGAGCTCAGAAAGTTTGTGGTAACAGTTAGGCTTGTCACGATGGCTTCGGTCTCACAGTAATTTGTGAATGGACTGTTTCGCTCACAAAAGCGCCACAATTGGAGTGGAACGTAATCAGCCATTGTTCTCTACACTCGGCTGACCTAATAACATGAGTCTCATCACAGTAACACACTCACATTAATAAAAAAAATGTAAGTGACGCATCACGATACAGTTTGGCCAACGCGAGAACTCTGTTTGTGTGTTAATAGAGCACAGAGGCCTAGAGAGCAGCCATTTAAAGGAATTTCCCAAACTAGTCTCAAGCATTTGCTTATTTACAAGGTAACAATTATGTCTAAATTAAGACTTTTTGTTGTTTTTGTCAATATTGATTCATATTATTTTAGTGTTTGATGTTAAACCCCTGTAATAGGTTTGAACCATCCTTTGAATTTTTGTGACAGTTAGTTGCAAAGCTACTGGTTATTTTCTTAATTCCGAACTGAATCTAAAAGTAAAGCTTTCATTGCCTTCAGATCACCCCGGGTGCTTCCAAAAGCACTGAGACTACCGTGTGGACTAATTTTGTCTGCAAACTAACTGAGCGAGAGAAAAAAACGGAGGGGATACGGGGGGTCTATTCAGCCCCTCAGTTTATGTCAAGTCTCTGTGGTCATTTGTCAGGAATCATGAATGCTTGCCTTCATCTTCTCCTCTTTTTTTCTTGAGGCAAGCAGTGGTTCCAGCTTTAAGCTGATTTCACCTCGCTTTTGTGGGCCGAGAGTAGTCTGTTCCTCTCCGGCCAATAGCCTATAAGTTTGGTGGTGACATCACTGCCAAATTATGCTCTTGCCAAGAGGCATGAAAGAAACTCTCGCCGTTGTTCCCCAATGAAAAGGAAAGAGGCGAAGGGGCTCTGGGAAATGCAGACACTTCTCTGCGTCTGCCATGGGAACTGTTAACACACGGGAGAAAATATTTCCGTGGACAATGCGCAGATTGTAATCAGGCACAGATCCAGCTGAAACTCGGTCCACCCCGGACTGCTTTTAATGTTGCGATGGTTTAGAGGCGTCCAGGCCTGCCATGTTTATTGTGAATGATAATGATGTTTTACACAATGGATTCTGATGTATGCGTTTGAGTTGCAGTTTTACATACAGCTCATACTATACGTGTTATTTGTGGTTCCAGTATTATTCATAATATAGAATTAATGCTTGATGTGTTAAGACAATATATGTCATAAAAACCCAGCTCACAGGGAACGTTCTCAGAATGTTGGCTAATGTTCTGTAAAAGTTCTCTGAAAGTTATCAACGACATTCTTTCAGTACTGTTAGTAAAACATTTTTGACATTATATAACCCTGTATTACATAACCTAACCCTAATCTTATATAAATAAAAAACGTTATTTTAAAGTTGTTACAGGAATGTTTTAAAAACATTAAAACAAAATTAAAAAATAACGTTCTGTCCTCCAGACTAAAGCTCCAACAATGCGGTAAACAAGTGAACACAATAAAACCAAAAACATTAAGACGAGAGAGTCTTAAGAGTAGAGATTAACAGAAAGGTAAAAATATGTTTTGGCGATATTTCTCATATCTAGTTGGGGCAGCGTGTCACATTTTTGTGACAATTGTTGTGATTCTCATTTTGACAGCTTCCCTCATATATAACCTTACACCCATATATACCCTTTCCACTATGTATCAACTGGAATTCAAGTGTGGAAACCAGCTCAGAGTCTCCTCTGCCATTATATATCTTTTATATATAGCAGTATTCTATATAAAAAGGGGGATGTTAAGACAGGCTCAGTTATGAATAGTCTCTGTTGGTCCTTGGCTGTTATATGCCAAGGATCGTTTGGGATGCTTGAATAGCAGTCTGGCAGGAATCTCAAGCAGTGTGGAAAACAGCCTCTGCATACCAACACATTTACTTACAACTGTCAGCGTCTCTTCGTTGAACTGCTAAAGTGACAGATTTAAACAAAATGTAGATATGTGTAGATATGTGCAGAACCACAAATATCCAATCTGACAAAATTGTTATTTAAATTAACAAAACATATTTAAATGTTTTTTATCTTGGTGACAAAACATAGCAACATATTTTTAGCAGAAGAGTTTACATTTCTGAAATGTAATTAATATGAGTAACTGATTTTCCAAAGTGTTTGCACATTTGAACTATAGTTTTCTGAAGGTTATACGCAAGACAACACTGCCACAATGCCACCTGCTGGTGAACATGTGTATTTTCCTGGGTGACGTTGAACAAGTTGCTCAAACGAAGTTTGCCAAAGAAAGTTTTACATACAGTATGTTATCGTTTTTTGAGGATATTAAAGAACATCAAACAGTGCGTGTCATAAATGAAACCAAAACCCCTCTTTTAACAAGTGCAAACATTTATTACTGTCTTCACATCATGACTCCAGCAGGATTTGGATGTGTTACAGTTTCACAGAAGG